>JAHWFP010026011.1:112439-145669 GCA_023313725.1 Lithobius niger
TTTTTTTTTTCATAAAATTTATTTATTACCTTTTGTATTGTATCATACATTTTATTTGGACAATCTATATAATTTAATTTATCCCAGTTATATTGCTGTAGATTTTGTATTATTATTTTTTGGTTATATTTATTTTTTTGATTTTTCTCTTTAGAATAACTTTGTTTGTTTAAATCTGACTTTTTATTTCCTCCTTGTTTCGAAATCCAACAAATTGTGAAATAATGACCTGCTTTTTGATTTTTATTGTACCTCCATTTACATCACAGTCATTTTTCTTTAATTTAACTAATATATGGTCAATGCAAGATTTTTGGAAATTCACTTGCCCATGTTTAATTATTACTTCTTCTCTTTCGATTATTTTCTCAAAACCAAAACTAGCCATCATGTTTTCATATTTGTCAACATTTTCTTGATCGTGTTTATCCCCTGAATTTTCTTCATATTTTAATATATCAATATTTAAATCACCCACCAAAATAATATTTTCTTTGTTTTTTTCTTTGGTTATTATTTTCAAAACATTTTTTAATTCTTTTATAAAATTTAATTTGTTTGTTTCTGGTCTTCTGTAAATAGCAAATATTTTATAAATTTGTAGATTTTTTTGGACAGTTACTTCCAGTCCATCATTATTCTCAATTGTTAGTTTTTTAATTTTTTGTTCATCTACAATTAATTTGTTGTTTATGTAAACAATTAAACCTCCTCCTCTATTTGTATGTTCCCTCGTGCAATTAAAGTTTGTAAAACCATCTAAATCATAATGTTCAATTTCTATTTTTTTAATATTTATTTCAGTTATAACAATAACATCCCAGTCTGTGTTTGTATCCTTTAAATTTAATTTTAACAATTCCCAATTTTTTCTTATACTTCTAATGTTGACATGTATCAATTTCAATTGTACATTTTCACCTGGATCTCTATCAACTTTCTTTTTTACCTATGCGTGCGAGAGAAATACCGCATTTTTATATTGCGACTCCATTGTGGGCTCAAGATCTTCTTCTCTTTTCACTATTTTCACTTCACTAGTGTTTTCATCTTTTCTCATTTGAAGTTTTCCTCTTGCAAACCACACATATTTGTATCTATTATTTTAGCAAATTCTTTTGTTTGCCAAAAAAGCTTCTTGTAGTAGGGCGTCATGTTTTCGTTTATGTACACTCTGTCTCTATTTCCATTTCTGTGTACATCGTCGTTGGATACTATTTTTTTTTTTTTCCAGCCAAATGTCTCTAAATTCCCTACTTTTGAATTGGATAATTATGGCACTTTTTTGTGTTTATTTTTATTAGGGATTCTGTGTGCTGCTTCTATTTGTCCTGGATGGTACGGTACAATACTAAAATTCTGTGCCACTTTATAAACAACCTCTTTGAGGTTTTCCTGTGGTAACCAATCTAATTGACAAATTTCCAAATTACGGTTCGGTCATATTGTTCCTTTTCATGCGATGTAATCTCCAGCTCTTCCACTTTTTTTTCAATTTGTTTATCTTTTATGTCTTTATTTTCCAGTTGTGTTATTCGATTTTCTAGTTCTGTTATTTTGTCCTTCATTTCTTGATTTTGTTTTTTCATGTCAATTTGTCCTTGGCTTACAAAGTCTAATGATTTTATTATTTCCTTTTGTTCTTCCTGTAATTTTGTGACAGTATCCCACATTTCCATTAGTTTGTCCATTTTTTGTTCTATCCTATTTATTGTTATTTGCAATTGTTGGGTAATAATAATAATAATAATGTGTTTATGGCTCAGCAAAGATAGCAAAATGGCAAGAAAGGATGATAAGTTTCAATAAGTTATCGTGGAATAAAATGAGGTGTAGAATGAAAGCCTAACAAGGAAAAATAGGTCCAGACATCAGGTGTAATTTAGGTGCAAGGCCTGAATCCAAGTAGCAAGAAGAGGAAGAAAATGAAGAGATGTTATCAGTATGAAATCTGGATCAGAACAGATTTTATTGAAGGAACAACCTTGAGAAATAAACCACGTGCGTGTGCGCTGACTAAGTGCTAGCTTGATCCTAGCGCTTGATCAATCAGAATCCCATGGGCTAATACACATAAAGAAACAAAGTTTAGTCTGAACTGAGCTACCCCTTCATAATAAACAATGATAATAAACAAAGTATATGTACAAACTTACAGAAACATGGATTATAAATAATTCACAACATAATTATTCAACCTAAAACGTGGCACGAAAGGTGCCATGACATACTAACTATTGTATGTAATAAAAACTCTTATTTGGTAATACAAGCGAGATTCACAACATTTGGTTAAGTAAAAAAGAAGAAAAAATGACAGTTTTCTGAAAGAATTAGATTTACTTAGTTGTAACGTGATTTTTTTTAATTTACCTTGTTTACCAATGTTGCTATGTAGCGATTCACATGAGCAACTCCCACCTTGCGGAAAAAATATGTTTGTTGTTAAGTCAAAAGAAGCTCTTATTAAATTGGTCACATGTATGGGCTCGGAAATGCATTTCTGTTACCCTATGTACATTTTCATCAGTAATTGAAATATTTAGTAGTCACTAATGATGTAGGGTGATCAAAGTGAATTCAGTTGGTAATTCTAAAACGAAAGGGAGAACGTGTTTGACACAACATGCATGCTTAGTAAAACTCCTAAATTAATCCTGTAATTGGTTACATTATTCACGTGTTTAAATTCGAGTTTGGGTGCGATAGGCATTTATCAATGTTTGTTAAAGCTGTGATTTAGTTGTAAAATCACCACTAATGAGATAAGGCTAAATTATTACCAAAAAATTATGTTTGTTATTGTGTTATCATGACGAACATAACCAGGCTCGAATTGAGCCACCCATGAATTCACACCGAGTTATTAAAAATGCTCTAGCTTTTGCCTGCTATGGAAAGGTTATGGCGCTACCAGCTCCCAATACTTGCAGTGCATTCTGGAGAGGCCCATATCATCACAATCACAATCTGAATCTAACAGTTATCCTCTTAAATCCCTCTTTTACAATGCTGCTAACTGATCTGTGTTTGCTTATCCAATTCATTAGTTTTTTTTATTGTGCTTTTCACTGCGCAATTTGAATTTAGCTGTAGGCAAGTATAATTTCGCTAATTGTGATGATTTTTCCATTTGGTTTAGTCAAGGTAATCAATTCTTTCATTAGGGGACATTTTAAATGCTTTACTAATGTTGACGCTTTTAATGTTGATGTAAGTCTAAAATACAATTATAAAATACTAGAACGTCTAATTATTTGCATATGTTAGGGCTATTTTTTACTTTAAGTGCTACGAATTTGGTGTGACGAATTCATACGCTACTTGCGTCAGACCAATAGCACTTTGAGGAAGAAAAATTCTTTTGAACTTACAAGTAAGTCCAACCTTTATAATTATGCCATTCACGGGAGGTTATAGAAATTTTGGTTTAATAAAAGCAACAGCTGAAAGGAATTAACAGCATTTTTGTAGATGAAGGTATCATCACTGTCCTGTTGTTCTTTTTACTCGATAACGATATATTTTCTATTTTATGTGCTATGCTAATGACAAGATCGCAATCTCATTTTTCCTGTATAATTAGGGATATTCATTTCTTCTTTGGGGAAAGGAAAGATAATACAGTTCACATAAATTTTGCCGGTCCTTAGGATACGGTACCGTGTTGTCAGTAATTACAAGCATTTAATCATTGTTATTTTTGATGATAGCTTTCTTTTCAGTTTAGGTTTACCCAACAAAACGGTTACGGGCTGCTATAAAACCTTGATCCCTGATCCTGATGTTATGTCTTATTTCCTACATTACGTCAAACTTATGTTTTTTGTGTTGTTTTTGCATTATGCTGTTTTATTAATGTGTGACTTAATTGTTCTAAGTAGCAAATTATCTTGAAACAGTTTCGTGACATATTCTTGACCAACTAACCACTTGATATTGTGTAGGAAGAAGCTTTATGCTGCCATGATAACTTCAGTTTCATGTAAGCACCAGTGAGGTTATTGAAACACTTTTTTGGAGGAGTGAGCGAGTAAAGCGAGCGAAATGTAGCCTATAACAGACAACAAATTGTACAATTTGGGTTGGGTTGTCTGTTGGTTGCTCATTTTTAGTCAGGGTGGAGCCCAAACGAAAGATCGGATAAGAATGAAATTTGGTGCAACGCTTCATACCCCGATTAGTTTTGTAGAACCAAAATTTGCCGTAAATCGAACAATTATTACAGGAGAAATTACAAATTTTCGAATTTATTTCTAACATTCATAATTGTAAATTTGGAGTCGTGAATAGTTAAGGAATTCTGACGAAGCATACACCATGCTGGTGGTAGTCAAGTGAACTTTAAAAAACACGACAAATACAATTTTGGTTGCTTCTTTCTACCTGATAACCTTTGTCGATGCAACTCAATGAAATAATAACATTTGATTGTAGCATTTTAACCACTACTGGAACATCGCAACCATAAAAAACAAAAGAATTCCGTTAACGATACACTTAAGCATCATTTAAAAACAATGCTTGGAGGGATTACCTTCAGCATGGCAACGAAACTTGCATTTACACAAGTGATGGAAATCACAAATATGAAAGCTAAATCATCCTATCAGGGCGAAGTAACACATATAAACGAAACTACACATGAGACGATGTACTTGCACCACAGCACGAAACAACAACATGCCTGCGTCTAATAGTTTAAAGAGACCTCGTTACCACGGCAATGTGTACAGTCTCGATACCGTGGCACATTAATGAATAGGCCTAATCTCAAACGCAGCTGCTATTTACGAAATAAAAATGACAACAAAAAACTAAGCCTAAAGGCTAAAGTAGGCCTAAGACCTACAATATTGTCCTACTTTTTGACTACAATATTGTGATCGTTACTGATAGATTAAAATATGGTTTTAAGATCGCTTTCGCTGTGCGTGATAGAGGTGTGCACATCAATATTTTCGTTGGTCGCGTTGTCAAGTATTAGACCAGTGGCAGCATTGCCAACCTGCTGAATCTTTTGAGTATTGTTTAAAACTATCGCTCTGATGATTGTTTAATTAGGCCTAACAGCTAAAGTAGGCCTAAGAGCAAACACTTTTTGACCTACAATATTGTGATCGTTGCAGGTAGATTATAATATGGTTTAAAGACCGCTGTTACTGTGCGTGATGGACGTGTGGGCCTAAATATTTTCGTTGGTAGCGTTGTCAAGTATTAGACCAGCGGCAGCATTGCCAACCAGTTGAAACTTTTACGTATTGTTAAAAACTATCGCTCGGATGATTGTTTGGCTTACAGTTAAATGCTTTATTATTAACATTAGTAATTTAGGGAAGGCACTTTTCGCAGCAGTAAATATTGTTGTAAATAATGTCAGAATTATTAGCGGCGGCAGCCCCTCTACTGTAACAAACGTGCCGTTTTATTTTTAGTCGGCGGCGATGGCTCACATCTTTAGTGTCGGATGTGGAAAGAAAGCATATTAAAATAATATGATATGTAGCTTCGGCCTATTTGAAGAAAAAAGCTAAAATAAGACAACGGTCTGCGAATAACAGCAGTACGTCACACCAAAAGGCAAAGAACCCAAACTTAGCTAAGTGAGAATTTCTCCCAAATGTTTAAGGAGCATTAACAAATATGGTACAGTCATTAAAATAAACACAATATAAATTTGAAATAAAGGCCTGTTCACTCCGCCTACAATCGGCCCAAACTGTTTCCTAGTACAATTAGTTCAATCTTCAGAGCAGACAGGATGGAGCAACACATTTCATCCTTCTACAGAACAACTCACAGGAATGCTGTTATAAGCACATGGAAACAATCGTTGTCTGTAACCATGCTATGGCTAATTAGAAAATGTCTCCAGTATTTATTTGTGGGCATAGTATTAGGACATTTCACTGTAGCATACTGAAAATAATCCTTCTGGCCTTAGAGATGCATTACTGCACAAAGTTTCTTTTGTGTTGTGCCTAAATACTTACTGCCCAACAGTGACTTTATAAAATTAATGCTATCTTCTTTCATTTCAGGTAACAATTCCAGAAGACGATTATTGTCCAGAAGAAAGTGTGTGTGCTCAACTTGATACAGAGTTCAAGGTTGATGAAAAAACTCTAGTTGATGATACAACGAAATTCAAAAAACAGTATGGAAAGGCCTGGAATATTAAACACAGTGTTTGTCCTGGTCTTAACAATAAAACTGATTTTTTTAGTGGAACCGGAAGTAAGAGTATGGGTGAAATGGAACGTTTAATGGCAATCAACCAATCAGTTGTGGTTACTGATCAGTTTTGGAAGATCCAGCATGAAGTGACTTACATGATCGGAACTAAAGGAAATTTTACTGAGGACTTTGTAGATGCTTTATGTCACTTACCTGAATCATTTGATGATAATACCCCCAAAAAATTTTTTGATTTTTTTGTGCAGTGGGGTACACATGTTATTATAAGTGCACGGCTGGGAACAAAAGTAGTGAAAAAAAGAATATTTTCGAAGGAATCTTTTTTGACTGTCATAAAGCATAAATTTCCTGAACTTTCAAATATAGACTTGAGCAATGGAAATACAGTAATTAGTTTATGGAGTAATGCAACTGGAGGTAATTCAACTGTCATTGTTGATAATTTGCTGTCTTATAGCCAGGAGGCTGATTTAATTACGAGTAAAGGAGAATTAATTCCATACCCAGTTTTCATGACAGTTATGGATATTTCATTCTTTATACAAGAACAGTATATTGCAAAAATTCCTGAAGACTGTGAACTACTACAGACACCTGCTAGCATATTAAGTTTTCGTGATACACTCTGCCTGGCTCTATTAAATTATTTTGACGAAAATGGAAAACCTGAAAAAATCATGATGCGTTCAATGCAAGTGAAGTGGCCAACAGGCCTGTACAGCCTTTTAAAACCCAAACTGGGATGTCCAAAAAACTGGAAAGATGGAAAACGCTTTCATGATACCGAAAATGACTATCCCGTAAATGAGTTTTCCCCCGGTTTACTTAACGTTTTGCAGGCAGTAATAGGTCGCGATGTTGAACTAGAATTTTGCACAAAAACTACTGGTCGAACTTCTCTTGTAACAACTGAATGGGGAGCTGGATCGTATTGCATTTTTCAGAGGGAAAGTTGTGGCAATTTCGAAAGTGCAAGAATTTTTGTTAATGATGAAAACACAAATAACAGCAACCATCATTTAGGACTTCTACCACTTGGTATGTACGAAAAAGATACTAAGTATGAGTTATGTTGTAGGAATGACGCACCATCAGTACAACCAATAGTATTGCCCACAAAACTTCCATTTTTCTTACTTCCAGTATCTACTACTTGTCAAATGGTTTTAGGAATGAAAGTTGTCATGCATTGGATTACGCTGGATGCAGAAGACAATGATCAAAAATATTTGTCTCACGTTCATGGCAGGGTTCATCCCAAGTATGAACAAATATTCAGAGCAAGTGGGGTTAATCTGAAAATTTTCATGTGTTATTATTTTCGTGAATAGCGCAGCGTGATATTAACGAATCTACAAATTCTTAATTTTTCAGAAAACAAAAATTTCAACAAACTTTACAGTACTTGTGGCAGAAGCTTTGAAGTTGGACACGAATGTTCACAAAACGTTCTCTATCGATTTGGTGGCAGGGGGGAAATATAGAAAACTATGTATTGTATTCCTGCCACTAAGCCAATCTGTTACTTGGTAAATTTGCTTAAACATTTTTGCAAAAATCCAGATGCTATTGAGTGGTTGTCAACAGACATAACCTGATTTAATATAATATTTAACATCATTATACCATATTCCACTTTACAAAAGCTGGAAATTTCTACATGAAAAATTGTAATAAACAACAAATTAATGCGAACATCTATATGTTTGCAGAGTTTGATAGAAAACTATCAACGAAATTATAATTAAAATGCAGAAAGAATTTGGCATTAGTTTTTAGTAAGAAAAAAGAGAAAGTTGGAAGTTTTAGAAACCATGCATTCACAGACACAATTCTGAAATGCACATGAGGAAGCAGAATGACGTTTACTACTCGTTATAATTCTTATTCTGTTACGAAAATATTCATCTCATCTGTTACTTGTTCCTGGAAACTCGAGTAGTACAATTTTATCTTGCGTAATTTCTCGTTGCTAAAATTATGGATTTTTTCTACAGATTATTAAGAGTGAAATGTACAGTCATTATTGATTAAGTTTAACACGAAATTTGGAAATTATGATTTTAGTAAGTGTTGTAAGTGTAGTAAATGTAGTACTAGATGTACGACGTGTTGCTTATTTTTACCCTTATAATGTAATTCAATTTACCAGCAAACGCCAAATGGTATTTTCGTTTCCCTATTACATTATGAGATAGCTACCTCGGGAAATAAACATCGGATTTTCCATTATTAACGAGTAAACCTACTGATCCTGTTACTTTTGATTACTGTTAGATTATGGGTAAAGAATCCTCAATTTATCAAACATTATCTTTTTTAATGGAAGAGAGTTTTAATGACGTCTGAAAGAATTTCCTTTTCTTTCCAATGTAGGGATGTTCCTAAATGATTTCCCTGAAGACAAAATTTAAATTTAACCGTTATTGAGTGCAGGTACAAACTAAATATAGTATTGTCGTTTATTTGTTCCTCTGATTATTTTTGTGTTTGGTATCGCAGTAAACACTATGATACATCAAGACATGGCGGAACAGTTTAAACGACTGCCCGGTAGACATCGTTGTTAGCATATTCCCACAGAAAGAACTCTATAGTAGTTACGTTCGGCTATTTTGATGGCCACTAAATAACGATCACTAGCTACAAGGAAGTGTCTCTCGAACTGGGATTTAACCAATGCACCAGTGCACCACCTTGTTGAAAGATTACTATTGGATACTTATATTCTAGTTGAGGAATTACCAATTCTCATCCAAGTAATGACAAATGATAAGGTGCTTCGTGGTCGCCAGAAAACAGAACGATTCAATAATAGCACCTTTTGCATTATAGAAGCCATTTTGTATTGTTAGCCGATTGTAGTGCCCCTATGAGGTGCTGTTTGGGTCATAACTAAAGCCATATTTATTTAAAATATATAAAATAAAGGTTATATACAAAATAATTATTATGTGAGATATAAACTTTTCTGTTTACCACCTTTACTAATGTCGCCAATGCTGAATAATATGCAAAGGATAACCAATGGAGTCAATGAGTTCTGCATACAAGGAGTGGTGCAGCCACGAGTTATTGTGAGTCGTGGCTGCACGAAGAACAAATCTGTCCTGATGGTCTTTAACTCAGAAGCTTGGCAAGTCGACTGTGCATGTAACAATGTTTGCACAATATTTAGACAAATTCAAGTACGTGGTCAACGATACTTCTGAACGCGAAGTAAATTCCGTAGCTCTTTGGCACGAGTTGCCTCAGTGAATCTCCAGCAAGAAAAAGCTCTACTAAACCTGACACGGTGGTTTGTACAGAATAGAATACCCATAGGTTAGTGAGCACTTTTCTCACTACCTTATTTCCATGGCTGCTGAATGGAAATAATACGATGGCTCATTTTACCACACCACCTTGCAAGAATTCCAGTGCTCCAACAAGCTTCCCATCAAGCATGACAGCAACGTCTCTGGCCCAAGAAGGAATATCCATGCCCTAGAAGGAAATCCTGTACCCAAGAAGAAGCACGTACCTCAATAAGTATTTGCTCACAAAAGAAATTCGCCTGCCAAAAGAAATTAGCCCTCCAAAAGAAATTCGCCCCCTCCCCCTCCCAAAGTAATTCACCCTCAAAAGAAATTCACCCCTAAAAGAAATTCGCCCCTAAGGGAAATTGGCCTCAATTAAAAAAATCAACTCTAAAAATACACACTAATGTCTACTGATTATGAATTTATTTATTCACCAACCTCACTGTGAGCCCAATAACAGTGAATCAAAAATTACAATCCAGTATTAGGGCCACCAAGGGGGGGGGGGGAGTTGGGTTCTTTAGCCCCATCACCATAACTCAAGGCTAGATTAAAGGGTTTTCAGGCCCTGTGACCCAAACCTAAAAAAAGGGCAGCACAACAGCAGTAGCAGTGTTTTATGCAAGTAGTGACAGTTAACATCAGAATTTCCAGAAAATGTGGCCAAGTCCAACTGTGGTCTTGCGAGATGCTACAATAAGGCGGCGTGTGGCTTTTTTTCTGGCCCTTGAAATCAAGACCGACCCAGTAATGAAAGAGTACCAGACTCTAGAAATGCAGAAGTCCTTCGCCCACCCAACGACCCCCCCAAAAAAACTCAAACCCCACTATGAGATCTGGAATTCGTCGTCGTTTCAGGAAACTCACTTTCCCTGAAGCCACGACGAATACCGAGGTGAGTGACATTGAGGTTTGGGGCTTTATTGTTTTCTGAAATACCAAAAGGGCAGTTAGGCAAAGCAGGTGCAAAGTGAGACCAAAATTCTGGTAACAGCTAAAGAATACAAGGTTTATTCAGCATCAAATCGTAGATGGGCTGTAACAATATGAGTGAGGTAATGAAAATTAGAGTGAATCTGCATAAAAATCGAGATCCAGGCGATCTTGATGCATCTCCCAACAATTTCGTCCAGTGTAGCTTCTTCTCGAGCTGTCATCCATGCACACATTCGTGCAACAAGTGGCACACCACCAGGGAAAGTGTCGTGACATTCCGGTCAGTACTTCCTGCACACCTGGCATCTGCGGCTCTTCGTTTCCTTCTCGAGGCGATGACTTGTAATTGGAAGATGATTGGAAGTGTGACAGGATGTACCTTGCATACTTTACTGATGAGTTTGGTGGCAAGTGCTCTTCGCTAAGACAGCTGGGGGCATTTGCCAGCCTTTTCGAGGTCGCATATACCATGACCATGTTGAGCCTGGTGTTGATGAGAATATGGTTAAGATTTTGGAAGAAGAAGTAGCGGTGCCATCTTAGCGACCTCCTGCCGATGTAGCACGAGTAGGTGAGGTGAATAGCCATGTACACGGCGTTCAAGGATTCAATTTGAATGGTGGCTGATAACGGGCAAGTAACTATGCATTTCTGGCATCCGATAGTCGTTTGATCGTTTTTTTTTCTAGCCATGGGATCTACATTGGTGCTGAGAAGAAATGGTCATGGTGAAGCACCAGATGCTCATCAATAGTCGCCCGCTCTGCCACAGGATACAGTCACCATGTTTGTGCTCCTTCTTGAATTGGCGCAACACGTCCGTGTACTCTTGTGGCATTCCAACAGCAATGGCGTATAGGCTTCCTCATGTGAAAATGCCCAGCTTGGCATAGAGGACATGAAACATCAGCACCGAAGTGAATTGATTGTCTCTAACGATAGTGACCCTAGTTGAGATTGTGTCATTTGGTGGCCTGTGAGCCATCTTGTTGCTCCCAAGTTCCTTGGCCGAGTCTTGGGCAGGATCGTTGGCCGTGTGGGACTTTTTTCCCAACGTGCACCTGGTCGTTAAGGAAGTAACCATCGAACGGGTCGCAGAGAGTGAAATGTTCGAAGCCTAGCTGGATGGGCTTCTTTGGTTGGTAGATCCTGATCTTGGATTTTCTGGTGTACGCCATCATGGACTAGTCTTTGCAGAGTTGGGCTGTGGTTCCTTGCATTTGCAGAATGCCTCACTGATGGCCTTCACCATCGGTCACATCTTCAATATTGTGTCCGTGTCCTCCTTGGCCTTCTTCTCTTCGATGGCTTGCCTGATCATGGGCGAGACATTCTAGGGATTGGTACCGGTGAAGGACGATTTTTCAGGCAGTCAAAAGGTGGTCCAAATTTGGTTGAACCTCATACTGGTGGTGGTTGGCTGGATGGCGTGGTTTCGCAGGCATGGGTACGTGGACCAATACTGTGCCTTGGTATCACCTCGGCAGCTGGCTCTTGGCTGAAGTTGGAAATGACCACTGCTACTTCCCTTTGCATTTGTATGACCTTTGCAATGACTCGATCGAAAAAACTGAGGACGATGAAGACCTGCTTGCGAGTTTCTCACCCAGGTCTGAGCAGTGTGAGCACATCACCTCTAATTGCAACCAGTACTTAGCTGAAACAGTTGGCAGAAAATGCGTATTATGTATTGGACCATCCCAGTGTGTCGCTTCTTCTGGATGGCAGCATTTTGTACTGGCAACTGGCAAAATTGGTTGCAAAGGGTTGCAAGGGGTGGTGGTATTTCTCTTATTTTTTTGTAGATGTTGTACAGTATAACAGAAATATCATTTGAGGAATTCCAGTTGTTGGCCCTGTTCCAGTGACCGAGCTGATACTGTCTCTACTTGTGGTGATGGCGACGGTGGTGGTGTTAATAGTATCGTCTCTTCTGGTTTGGCTGCCACTGTGATTGCTCCTTCATCCTACTCATCCGACAAGACGATGAATATTACTTCCTCGGGTTCGTCACACTGAGCCATGATATTGAATATACCTAAACTATGTTTCCCGGAGTGATGGGAGAAAGTCCTCTTTTGGTTCTTGCATGGGAGGCAGCAGTGATGAAGCTGCCTCTCTGCCAAAAAGCATGCAATATCGGGCTTTGATCGTGTATTGAAGTTTGCTGCTCAAGATCTCTTCTTGTGCTGAAGAGGTGCTGGATGTGGTGTCTTCCTCTGCTGTGTTTGGACGATGTAGTAGAATCGCCCAACTAGGCTATCTTGTACGTGACAATTCTGATTATTACTATGTTGGACAACCGGGCATTAGCATGGGCGTTAATGGGCAAGGTGTCTAATGAGATTAGGGATTGTGTCGAACTGTCTGGCTTGTTTCTTCTTCATTCTCACTACTGGATGTCAGCTTAACATAGTAGTCGTCATCCAAGTAGTTTTTGTCTATTTCATTATCCAAGTCGTTCTCCTCTTCTCATCAGGGACTGCCTCGTTGCTGTTGCTTTCTTCATAGTAGGATTCATTTTTTCTTGCAGTAATGTGCGTACTCTAATTCATCCTCCTCCACAGTGATGTCTGATTCTGGCATTTGTGGTTCAGTGATGTGTTCACTCGGACATCCAGCGAGTGGCATAAACTGGCATTAAGTGATCTAGGCTGGTGGCTGAACCAACAACTTGACTGATGAATTGACCACAGCATCATCATCCTCCATGGCTGATGTCTCCCCATGACTCGATGAAGTCCCGACATGGTTTTCTGTTTTTTTCGTGGTCTGGTCTTCACCTGTTTTGGCATTCCCCTCTCTTCCATGAATTGGTTGGTCCTCCTTAGGATGAAATCTACTCTCTCCTCGAACATTTCTATGAAGAAATCCAACTCCTTGCTCGTCTTGTCATCTGCCTGTGTATCCCATTGGAAGTCAGGAAAAACCTTTTCTGTATTGGTGCACGCTTAGGTGTTCAGTTCACACTTGATGAAGTTGCCACCGAGTCTTGCCACCCCTATACTTGTCTTTTATGGCGTAGCTGGCGAAATCGTTCATTGGTGCTGCCATTGCCATCCTCCTGTCTGACCGCATCTGGTCGAAGACATGATCAGCAAATATGGCTACGCGTGACCAATGCACACCGAGTCTACCCAAATGTAAGCAAGATGGTGAAGGTGTGTCAAGTTGGTGCAACCTTGTGCAATACTTGTGCAATGCCCACAGAACCATCACCCAGATGCATAGGTGCCTTGATGTGATCACATGAATCGAAACATGTCAACGGAGATTGTGGTAACAGTAGCCAGTTGCAAAGGACAACTGGGTGGAGACGCCCGGACACTGCAGGTGATCGTCCATTGTGTGGCTTTCAATAAACCCGCGAGCCACTGAGGTGAGCATGGTGTTTAGCACCAGACAATTGGGGGCAATGCTGACAAGTCCATGCCGTACTATGGCAAACATAATATTTAAAAAATGGCAGACAAATACGTGCGAATGCAGTGGCAGTAGGTGGGATGGAGAATGACATTTTTGAGGGAAAGCGACTGATTGATGTGTTAGGTGGCCTTCCATTTGTGGAATGGTCCCAAATTAGCGTTGCTTAACCCTTTAATTCCCACAGGTATGCTGTTCTCATGAACTACTTTAGCTCTGAAACTTGGTTCCCAGGGATATCTTGTCCTCCTAAAGGGATCTACACTATATACAGGGTCCTAGCTCATCTCGTTTGGCCATTATTCACGGTCAAATTATTTAACATGGGTTTTCCACGTTAGGCCTATACTCATAATAAGGTTTTGTTTAATAGCTTACCTGATAATTCGTGTAGAACACTGAAAATTTATGGATGAACGGAGGATGTCTCCTGCTAGGGACATAGCGAGTTTGAAGTGGCTTGGACGTTTGGTTTGGGTTTGGTAAACTTGAATGCTATACGGAGTACTGTGCATCAAAAGTCTGGATTTTTCCTACCGGTGGTAGCGCTATGGAACTTTAGGGGAACAGAGGGCGTGTCTTCAGCTGGGTGCACACCAAATTTAACACGTCTAGGTGGAATGATTTGGCATTTGTAAACTTGAACGACTATGGTGCCGTGGGTACAGATATTGATGCAGCAGTGTGTGAGGAGACGAGCACACCTTCTTGCAAGTTGTGTGCCGTTGTTTTTAGGGCCTAAAGACAGGTTTTCCCTGCAATGGGAACGAACATTTTGAAGCCCGACCTATAGAGCTGTGGGTGGAGACTTCTGCAACAGTGGGTGAGGTGACAAACATGTCTTCTTGCAAGTTGCGTGCCGTGGTTTCATGGAAAAAAGGAGTTCCTTGCAACGGGGGTGTGCATATTCGAAGCCATGCTGTTAAACTTAACCATATGTCTGTGTGCACCCTGTAAGCCCTGCTATGCACAAAAAATGTTGCCCGTCCAAGCCTGAATAGCATTGCGAGTGTTACAGGTTCCCCGTCAAAAGGTGATATCGCCCAAATCAGCAGTGTGGTTATCATGAAACTCGGTGAAGTCATGCGTCTCATCGCCCCATGCATTTTAGGCATGTGCACAGGTCAGTGTGCACCCTGTGAGCGGAGCTATTCTAAGCAACTATACGAATTCCCCCCTAAAACTGAGTGCACACACTAAGCTGCCCTACAATCACATCAGCGTTGCTAATGCAGGAGACATTTTAAATGGTGCTATAGACACAAAAGTTGGTAAATGACCCGCAGCCAATGCCAGAAGGACGGCACAATGAGATGGAGTCTCTTGGAGAAAGACACGGCCGCTGTTGAACCGAAACACTCTTTACATAGTGTTACGAGTGTTATGGAAAATAGATCAAGTGAATACTTCTGAAAACCAGCAGTGTGGTCATCATGAAACTCGGTGGACCTCTGCGTCTCGCCCTTCCACACATTTTATTCCTATCCACAGGTTCATGCATACCTGGTGAGCTGCGCTATTCACAAATAACTCCTCTCAGCCAAGTTGTGGGTGGAGACTGCTGCAGCATTGTACTAGGTGCTAAGCACATCTCGCAAGTTGTAAACCGTGATTTCAGGGTTAAAGACTGATGGCACTTGCGATGGGGACGTGCATGTTTATGCAGACATTAGCAGGTTGTATCTCCGTAGAAACGATCACAGAATGTCACCGAAAATCTTTAATTTACGTGTTAATAGAATTGTACTACATATTTATGTAGCAGTTAAATTAGCTATACGCTTTTACATTCATATTTGTTATTATTTGTATTTATCTAATCGCAAATCTTCATCTTCTCATTCTTTAATAAGTAATGAATTAAGCCTTTTTACGTTTAAGTGTATGACTGTGGGTTAGTGTATTACCAACTATCTTTGATTATAGCTTAATGCAAAAGAGTGCTTTTCACTTATTAATCGCTTAGTTGGTAGGGCACAGAGAGTATCAGAATAAGTGGGGTGTGATTAGCTGATGCTCCAAAAACACTCCTTCCATATTTGCTAAAAAACGAGGAAGGATACTCAGTTTAAGATAACTCATCAATCTGATTTGCACCCAAGATGAGTGGTGTCGTCCGTAGCTAGTGAGATGAACGTCATGGATTTTTGAAAATACCTATTCTCAAACATGTTTTAAGGTAAGAAAAAGAACTTATTTGTATTGATTCAGGAATGTTAGTTTCTATGTTTGCTTGACGAACTAAGTCGGTTGTGTTTATTCAATGAAACAAGAGAAGCTAAAATGGGGCTCTTAGAGAAAATTGCCGCAAGATTGAGCTGTGTGCCTGCTTTCCGAAACAAAATTGTATTCCTTGAAATGTGAGCCAGGAATACCAATTTTTTGGACAATCAATCAACTGTCACAACTGTCTCAGTGTTAACAGTATTACATTCTAAAAATCAATAACTGTAGCAAAATGTATTTGGAGTATCTGTATATACTTATTATTTTAATTTGTGTAGTAATTATAATGAATTCATAATTTATCTAATATAAAATAATATGATATAATATAATAGAGGTATTGAAATGTGTATGTATTATTTGTCACAATAATATGAGGAAAGAGTTTTGTTTTTCTTCCTAAGAGCCATTAAAGAATGTTTACACTGAATTGAAAAACTTTGTAATTTTTCGAAGCATTCCAATTTTTCATGTAATTAAAAAGAAGTAAGAGTATACTTCTTTTAATGCACAGTGCATACAGTTTAGGTCCTCATAGAGCTACATAAATGGCAACAGAATAGCTATAACATCAAGCCATGATTTTTAACGTTCTCATTTAACATTGGCATTTGTTTCACGAGGTAACGTGCTTTATTACAGTGGTCGACTATGAACAGCTGTTGTAAGCACTATACATTAGTTCTGTCGTTATTTTTCTTCAGAATGTAAGTACTGAAATTAGGTTGCAGTGGTTTTATTATCAGTGAGGGGAGCTGGCCTCGATTTATCTGAACTCAAAACGTTGGACCTTCTTATCGGCTAAAGGGGCACAATTTGCGGCTGAAAAAAACGTTAAAAAAAGAAATTTTGGGGGGTATTTCCTGGAGGAATTTCTTTCACTTTTAATTAATTTTCTAAATTTAGCAAAATAAGGCTAGAGGAAGGCTTGCTTATATTTTTCCTTAGCACGTAGTTACTAAAATAAAAGAACATGAACTCAATGAATGTCCCTTCTAAAAATAAGTTATTGTTCAGTAACTTGACTTCCTATTTTGGACATTTATCGATGGCAGTACGCCCAAATCAAACCAAAGCCGAAATATTTACCAAAAATGTAAAAATTATCTGTGTAAATGTTGCTGTACGAAATTTGATTTATTGATTAGTTAAGCTTTCAGCATCATTAACCCTATGATGAAGACGTTGCACAATAATGAAAAACGATACGCAATGAAAAGTGGATTTTCCTTGTAGCCCGAGCAGTGAGATGAAAGTTTACCCGAGTGAATAGCGACTTGACCACGAAAACAAGAATGCACGAGCTAGACTAACGTCTCCTACCGATGTACATACTGTAGTCAAAGGTATCCAAGTGCTCATCCATACTGCTTTTCATTCGTGAAATTAAGCTTACAAAGAATTTATCTTCATTTAACGAGACAATTTTTTACATTGTTTTGTTTTCTATGACCTATATTCAGTTTTAAGGATCACAAATTTTCAATCCCCTCGTCTCACCTAAGTGAATTTTATCAGCCCAGAATTACGTATTGCATTGTGTCAATTTCTGTAGAGCCATGGAAGTGACTAGGAAAGCAGATTGACGTGCAGGATTTACCACTAATAAGATGTCCACATTAGTGTTGTTGCAGGTTTATTCGACGTCGGCCGTGGCAATACAGGATTATAGTACTGTATGGCTCTAAGTAGTGTTGTAATAACTTTAAGTAAAGCTAAAAAGTGCACATCTATAAAATCATGCAGAAACACGATATTTACATCTCAAATAAAAATCTTGCCCTCAGGGGTTGCTAATCTGTGCATCAATACAGAAATTCAGTATGGGACGAGAAAACATTTTAAACTGAACTTAGGGATTTATTTCCAAAATACTATGAAGTTAGGTATATATTTTACGCAAAAATATTCAAATTGCATTAGCTAAAAGTAAGTCCTTCTTCTTGTTAAGCATGGGGTCTAAGAACTGAATTTGGACCATTACACTTCTCCTTAAATATCCTAGGGTTGCTAGGCAAATGGCTGCATCCTTATCCTGGATACATCGCATAGAAGTCACCAGAATCTTCTGTTTCAGGAAATGACCAGTGTACTTTTAACTTCATCTATGCAAAAGTACTTTTGATATTTTGTGGAAGTGATACTTTAACATGGTCGACTAGTAGACTACAGCTGCGAGGCCATATGGTGCAGTTTACAATTTACCCTTTCACAGAGATGACAGAAACACCAGAGAAGTGATGGAGTAATAAAAAGCTGGCAAGGTACACATGGAACAACACTAAACCGCAATGTTTCAGATCTGATTATGACCTGTCATCAAAGAAGAAAATTTTAGACAAAGGAGCTAAAGTATATACATAAAGGATTATTCTTTGTGAGGCGTAACCCTAAAACTACTACTAATTCACAAGTAAAAAAAGTTAATCGATAAATTGTTAATCTAAGTTGGGGAAGAACCTTAATATAGAAAACCCAGACAAACTCCATGAAAAGCAGGTTACACGTGCTGTACCGTACTTGTTTCTAGTGTTTTCCGTTTCTATTCAGGTATTTGCCATATCAGGGATGTGCCATGTCTGTATCCAGTGCTCTGTTTCGAGAGTTGGTTTTGTCATTATATTTAAGATTTGATTTATGGGATGATAGTCTTTTATTCAAATTTTGCTTCATCGTGCCTATGTAGGACGACTTGCAAGTTAGTTCACCACAGACGATTTGATAAACAATGTTAGTTTTTGGTGTTTTAGTCCTCCTTATGATCAACCGAAATGCTTGCCATGGTAAGGTTTTAAATTTGAATTTGTAAAGAAGAATGAAGTAAAACCATGTGGAGCTAATTCTTTGGTGTTCAGTTTCGCCTGGATAGTATGGAATTGAAATATAATTTTCTGACTTAGATTACTTTGGCTGGGTTTGTACAATTTTCTTATGATCGACTTACTTGGATAGGAAATGTAGTGGAAGGCTGGTTACATGTATTTGAGCAAGGTGTATTCGATTTATCGTGCAAGCAATCACTTGTTAGTGTAGTGTGCATATATACGTCGAATTTATTAGTCACAACATTACTTTCAAGAAAGAGGTCGATAAAAGAGGCAAAGTTAATTGAGCTACTATTATGCATTGGCTTGCAGTATGTGTAAATTCTACTACACCAGCCTGGTTAATGATAACAGTAGTTTCTGGAAATGGCATGTCGTTGTTAACTGCTACCGCCATCGTAAACTAGCAGGAGAGAAAGTGGTGTTGAGAATCTGCATACGTTATTTTACTGATGTTCGAATAAGCAACAGAGAGTCGTCTACACAGCTTTGGTAGTTATTTGTTTCTTGTCACTTAAGCATAAGTGCATTGGCAATTCTATTTAAGACAATTCCAGCCAGAAATGTAGAGATGGACTACTCACAGAAACCCCATCAGAATAGGACATAAACAATGATTCAAATGAAGAAACGTAGTTGCAAAACTAATTTTCATAACATCAATCAAAGTAGGAGTGACCACCCTATTCAATTTAAAAGATGGGATCATGCTGCAATTTTTATAGGATGTAATCCATAATATATTCCAAATAAAACCTGGTGGGACCTAATTATGTTCTAAGCTCGTAATTAATCTATTGACATTAAGAGTAGTGAATGTGCCTTTTGCAATTTCCTTTATCGCAGTTGCTACAATATGAGAGGAGTAAATTGGGTGACTGTTGCACACATGCTACAAAATGAAGTGTAAATATGTTTTCTGCATCTTAGTATGGAAGTAGCGTAGGAATGGGTAGTTTTCTTATATATTCAAGTACTTCATCTTTTTAGTAGGTTATTTTCGATCAAATGTGCGAAAATGTTTTTAAGCGGGAAATTAAACCTGAGCTGTAGGCACAACTAGTGTGAAAGGGGTAAGCAGTGACTTCTTGTATTTTTCTTTGATTTCTCCAATTAACATTCACATTGCTTATCGTATTTCAATATTGCGGTTTTTGGATAATTTTTTTTAGTTTTCTAACAGCTTTGATTTCTTAAAGAAGTAGGTTGGAAACTGCTGTGGATTTGGATTTTTTATGGACTTTACTACCAAGGCTTAAGCTTGTGTATGGGCCGAAATGAAATGTATACCATCTTTAAATTTTACTTTACAAGTTGGGATGAATATAGTTTTGTTCCATCCGGTTTTATTTTTGTATCGTTCGATATATTCACCATGTTTCATTCTTTGATCCAGGAATACATTTTGGATCGCCTCTTAGAAAGATTACAGCATGACTCCACCGTTTTAAACAGAATAGTCTGGAACATTCCTACTTTCATTGATGCTATAGATATTATTTTTACCACTTCAATTTTATATTTTGAATCTTTTTGTGTAACAGGCTGATGGGGTTCTAATCAGTAATCCCATCTCTTCAGCTCTGGCAGACATTGCTTTAAATAAAACTGACAATGCACTTCGGCTTACATTCCATAATACAAATTCAATGGATGCTACATAATTATGGTGTGTTCATAGTTTCATCTGTGTGTGCATCTTATCTGCATACACAGTGTTGGTTTATCAGTTACAAGATGTTGGTATCTCTTCCACCTGCTGTCTCATGATTGCCTGAAAGCTGTGCATCTAGTTATTATCCTGACCAATCAATGACTATTATATGTGATTGTACGAGCTTATATAAAGACATGTCAGAGCATAATTATCCGCTTGCCATCAACCGTCCACACCTAGTCATCATTCCTAGTTGATAGCGTAGCGTAAATACACATCAATTGGCGACGAGGATTAAGGCATGGGTCTACCTCTTAGTTTAGTTAATTATGTTTAAAAGTCCCTTTCGCAACTTCGAACTTCTGCTCCAAGTTTTGAGGTAAGATGAATATCGATTATTTGGCAAACAATTGTAGTCATCCGCTTGTGGTTTAAATAACCTTGTTTCAAAAAGTTAAGTATTGTAACTTGTGGTATCACTAGTGGCTGTGTTGGCATTTCTGGCTAAACATAAGTTACTGCCAGGAATTTTGACAATCTCCTGTAAATTACTTTGCATTTAATATTTTCTACGATTAAATTTGAAAGTCATGTCAAGGCCAAACTTTGCGGTATCGGCTGCTAGATTATAGTAGTTAGTAATGCTGAATAAATCACAGCTAGATTAAGTATTGTGCATTGTAAATTGCCATTTATAGGGGAACCTTAAAGTTCGTAAGCAGTCAACTTAATTACTTTCTTGTGCACAAAGGACCATTTGCTTCTTTGATTTGGTGCTAATGCTCACTGCGTTGTTTTATAACAAAAATTTAATTATTAGATATGTGTGTTCAGAAGTGCCTACGTTTGACAAATCTAACTAGTGTGTTCAGAACTAGAAAGCTTATAAAGTTAGCGTAAATTGAAGCCTATATACGACACGTATAGAGTTGTAAATTTACGTTGGGTTTTTGTTAATTAACAAGTTTTATGGTTAATTACTTGTTATTGACAGGTTTAAGGGCTACTTACTTGTCTAGACAAGTTTTAGGTTAATTACCTGTAAATTAAGCGTAAGTTTACACAAAGATATTTATTTGAAAACTAGTAAGCTAGTAAATTAGCTAGACATGTAAATTTGAACGCTGCTTGTGAGTAAATTGTTTGTTAAATGTCTACTTTTGGGGCTCAAACTGACGCTGTCAAACCTAATGGTTTATTTCAAGAATTTGAATCGAGAAAACATTCTTGGTCAATGTATATTTTAAGATTGTAATGTTTCATTAAAGCTAAGAATATTCATATTGATAACCATTTGGATGTTTTGTTAGCCAGCGTAGGTAATTCACTGTTTCCAAAAAGTCATAACAATCATCAATCCTATTTCGATCGAAACCATTTCGTGCGATGCTCTCATAACATCGGTTGAAACATCAGTTGAGCCAGCTTCCAGTACAATTTCTAAAGGTTTAAATTTAATAAAAGGTCTCAAAAACTTAATGAGTTTTCAGCTGAGTGTGTTGACGCTTTAAAAGAACTTACATAACATTGTGGTCATGGTAACATTGCTGTTGGCAAAATTAAGGAAGAAATGAATCGCAACAGAGTGGTAGGTAGCATTAGAGCCAGACTTTGCAACGTGAATTATTTAAAAAAAACACCTTGATTTGCTTGCTCTGGAAACTTCTGACTTAAATTAGTTAGAACTTAAAACTAGCTAAAAGCAGTGTTACTTTTGTAGCGCATTCTAAGCGTAAAAGTAAACATTCGCCTAAACTCACCTCCACGAGTAATAAGGAGCTGGTTTGTTTTTGTTACGTCTTTAAGGGTCACGCTCGAAGTTGTTGTCGTTTCAAAGGTTATAATTTTGGCCATTACCACGAAAAAGGCCACTTACAGGTGATGTGTAAAAAGCTTCGAAATGTTGGTAAGATAGCTAAACCATCTGAGCTTACATCACATCCTAAAAGTAGTGGTAAGAATCACAACTATGTTTATAAAAACAACAAAGCTCATTTACTTCAACAAAACGAAGAGTAAGAATCTGGTTCAGCCATTGAGAGTTCTAGTGAGTTTTAAAGTTTTAATGAGTCAGATGACTATTTAGAAGCCAACATGCTGAACATCAGTTCAGTAAAAGTGGAGAAGTGGATGGTTATTGGCACTATAAAATGGGTTGAACAACCACTGGAAGCAGATTGTGGGTGTGACGCCACAATTTTACCTTATAATTGGTATTAAAGTCATTTTAAGAACTGTAAACTCATTAAATAAAACATTTTCGGTAAATCTTGGACGGACCGAATCGAGAAATTTTTTGGTATCAAAATTGGTAAAAGATCTGAGCAGTTTCCAGATTTAATATCTAAAAGTGAACAATTGCCTTTAGCCATCTTTGATTACGATCTTAAACAGTTTTATCGTTTGGTTTTAAGACACATTCATTGGATTTAGAATGAAGAAGTCTTAGCAGTTAATAGATCAGCTATTTATCCGTAAATTTTGACAGCAAAATATTTTGAATTTTTCAATGCGGTGTTCATCTATTTAACTCAATAAGCAGCAGTTTTTTCTCAATGGAAAAAATTGAAAAATAGAAAATGGATTAGCAATGGATTATATTCACAACTAAATCTCAGGTAATTTTTTCATTAAAAAAGTCTGCCAATTCAAACCACATACATTTTTCAATTATTCTGAACATTTTAAAATCGAAGGCTCTCTACGAGCTTATGGTAAATGGATACAAACATTGGTTAGAACAATACTTGCTCAACAGGTTAAAACCATCGTTAACATTTAATGTGAGCACATAGAAAATACGGAAGGCACATTTACAACTCACTACCTATGTCAGGCACATGTATTAGATTTAAATTTTGCTATGTTTGGGGCATATCTACTCTAGTACTGCTGACTATCTGAGAAATAGAAAAACGCAATATTAGTATCAAATTCACAAATTCACATATTCACTGAAAGATCTAATTTTATTGGATTATTTCGTTTTCTTCTCTCGCAATTGTTTGCAAGTGAGATTTCAGTACCAGATTTGCGTTTCGCATTAGTTTTTGAGCTGACATCTGCATGTTCGGAAAGAGTAGCTATTGGATCAGAATTTGTTTCAACATTTGGGGCCAAAGGAGCATAGGTGCTCCTGTTAAGTGTCAGATTCCCATAGATTTAACAAACGTTTGAAATTCTGTGGAGGTCCACTGTGAGCCATTGTTTGTAACCAGCGTGGTCATTTGGCAGAATTTTGCCATGTACTGTTCAAAAATTTCTATGACTTTTTCGGATGTTGTTTTTTTCTTCATGAAGTGTAGAATCGGGAATTTGCTATGTGCATCCACGATAACAATAAAGGTTAATCCCTCTACTAAGCCAAAATTTGAGTGTACCCGGTTAGGAGTTTTGAGTGGAAACTCCCAAGAATGTTTAGGACTAGCAGGTATTTACCCCTCTAACTCCTGGCAAGCCGTGCATCGTTTTACTTTTGCTTTCAGATCTGTGGAATGCCAGGCCACCAAAATTTTCCATGTGCTAAAGATTTTATTTTATACCCAAGTGTACGGCGTGCAAGTCTTGAAGTACTTTGTCATGTAACTTTGCTGGTACAATTACACTTAACCCCTCATAACAGAGTGTTGTGATCTACTATTTCATTTTTATGTAAAAAATAGGGTTAATTTCAGGATCTTCAATTTTCGCTGGTCAGCCATGCTTCACATACCTCAAAACTTTTACAAACATGGTATCCTTCGTAATAGCCTTTACAAGGGTGTTGTTAAATACAGGTAAGGAATTGATGAATTGTGCATAAAATTCTTTAAAACTATTTTCGTCATCTGAGTCCTCAATAGTATTTTCTAACGGCAAACGTGATAACATATCTGATGTTACGTTTCCCTGGCACATATTGGAATTCATAGGAATAACGATTTAACTGTAATGCATAGCGCTGTACATGACTAGCTGCCATTTGCAGGATACCACTTTTAGGACCAAAATACAAAGGAGCGCTTTTTGATCAGTTTGGAGTGTGAAATACTGGTGAAACTTCTTCACTCCCCACGAGACCCCAAAGACTTCTTTAACAAAATGCGACTATCACTGTTCCGCTTTTATAAGCTTCCTAGAGGCAAACGAAATTGGTTTGTCTAGCCCATTACAAAGAGTATGAAACAAACACGCTCCCAAGCCATACGGACACGCATCTATGACCAGCTTTAGCTTATATTTAGAGTTGTAATGCACCAATAGGTTCGACGTTTTGAAAAGTTATTTAATTTTCGCTTTTGTTGCATCACCTGCAGGACCCGAAATCCAGTTTTGTTTAGGGCTGAGTAACTTAGTAATAGAACTAACTCGTGCACCAAATTAGGTAAATATCTAGCATATTGACTTAAGAATCCAATAATACTTTGTAGTTCCGTGATATTTCTAGGGTTTGGGGCTTCAGTAACTGCTAATTCAATTTGTGTAATTTTGCACTTCCCCAAATAGATTCTAGCTGATAACAATTTGTCAAGACTGCTATCACGTTCTATGCTCTTACCACTAACCAGGTTATCATCGTAAGACAGTTCACAGTTTTGAATACCAAATGCTCTCCATTAATCTGAAAGATAACTGGGCTACTAGCCAACCCAAAAGGCATCACAAAATTGTAAACAACCCAAGGGGTTATTTAAGGCTAGAGCTTTTTGTGATGCTGTATCCAACTCCATTATCAAAAATGCTTCTTTTAGGTCAATAAGACTAAACGTCTCGCGTCCAGAGAGCATACCAAACAACTCGGCCGCAATGGGGACTGGGTAATGGTCAATTTCGAGTTGTGCATTATTAGTTGTTTTATATTCACTCACAATCCGAATTTCTCCATTCGGTTTATGTGCCAAAACTATGGGCATGGCCCAGTTGCTTGTAATAACAAGTTCCAAGCCCCCCCATTGCTACCAGACTTTTGATTTTAGCATTCACTTTGTCCTTAAATGCAAGTGGGACAGGTTTTACTTTGCGATAAACTGGGACTGTTTCAGGTTCAAGCTTTATTTTTGCCTTAAAAACTTTTAAACAACCCAACTCCCCTGGCTTGAAGAGTTCTGGAAATTTAGCTGTCAAAGCCTCCGGAGTAATACCTGATCTGTTAACCTCTACAGCTTCTTCTTGTTGAAGTATTTTGATTTGACTCAAAACCAAAGGGTAGAACTGCTTTAGTCGAAATCGAAAATGACTATCCAATCTTTGCCAATTAATGGCTGCTGTTTATTATTGGAAATCAATGCCTGAACCTGCTCAGTCCTTTCACCTATCTTCACTTTATTCTCTAATGGGAACCTACACTTTTTGAACTTACCCAGTCCAGGTTTTTCCAAATATGTTTGCCTTCAAAAGTTTGCAATCTTTAAAATGAGTGTTATACTTACTAAAAGGTAAGATGGTGGCGTCACAGCCATAATCGGCTACTAAGGACAATTTTTCACCATTTATGATACATTCAACCGTCCACCTCAACGCCCGAAGAGCATTAATGTCCACAGTGTTGTTCTCCAAGTAATCAACTGATTCACTTCACTTTCTGAAGAACTTTCAACAACTGAACTCCACTCCGACTCGTCATTTTGCTGACCCTTACGAGCTTTGTTTATCTTGTTGCCGTAATTATTGCCACTACTTTGTTTAGAACACAGTTTGAACTCAGGTGTAGGAATTTTCTGCTTAAACAATTAGGCTTTTTGCATACTGCTTTTAAGTGTCCCTTTCATGACAACTGCCACAGGTTTACTCCCTAAACGATAATGGCTTTTTCCGTGACCTTTGGAGCCACAACAAAAAAAAATCATGTCATTACAACTCGAAGATGATGAAATCTAGAAATCACTAGAAATCTACGTACAGACCAGAAACGTTGCACTTCTACGTGGTAAACACGTTCATCCTTATTCAGGGTGTGTTGCCTTGAACTCTAATCTTCAGGTCCATGACGTTAGTGGCGGCGCACGTGCAGTATACTTTTCACTCTCCCCTCCAAAAATACTTTCTTCATCATCTGTAAGTATCGACTTTCCCGTGACTGAATTGTAGTCCAGATGCAGAGCAATATTGAGCACTTGATACTTACTTTTAGTTTTTATTTGAGAAGTAAACATAATGTTTCTGGGTGTATTGGTGTGCACTTTTAAGCCTTACATCCTGGTATTTTCAATTATTGGAAAAAAGATGTGAATTAAAAACGGTATCACAAGTAAGAATAACACCCATACTACCGTGACCAAAACCAGACAGTGAAAACGGATCAAAACAAAATGCAATGAGTAGGGAAGAAGAAAAAGATACGAAGAAAATGAATCAGATGAAAATTAATCAAACTATAGCTTTGTTAGCAATTATTAACCCAAAGTTTCATCCAGTTCAACCACCCAGATCCATTAACACCTTCCTTATATTTTCGGCTACGTCCTAGTGGGACATGAAAGGCATACATCACAAGTACCACTTTGGAGAAGACACAGCTGAAGAATTTTATAAATATATTAAAAAAGAAGCTCGATATTACACTAACCTGCTGAAAAATGCAATACCTCTTCACTGCACCCCATCCCAAGAAATTGATTTCAAGAATGCCCGCATTAGTAGTTATTGCTGGAAAGCCTTCGAGAAGTGTTGCAAAAAAGCAAATGTCGATGTTGAATCTAAAGTACGGATCGTAGACAAAAAGGTGTGGGATCATTGCCACATGAGTGGGAAATACAGGGGTGCAGCTCATCCAACCTGCAACCCAATTGCTCCAGAGCAAAAAAACCATTCCAGTCATCTACCATGGTCTGGAAGAACACGACATGCACCTTTAGTACCCTCAGTGCATAAATTTAAGAGAAAAGGAGACATTTTTGCTCGCAACACCGAGAGGTTTAAGACCATAATGATTTAGGATCACATCAGCATGATAAACCTTTAGTATATAGATAGCATCATTAAACGCTTCTCTGGAATCTTGTAAAGAACTGCAGGAACAACAATACTGACTTCCCCATACTAGATACAGCTTTAGCCTTTGAATTGAAATCTACATGGTTTACGGAGATTACAACCCGGGAAAATGCGCTGAACCTGCTGACGCAGAAGGTGTTTACCCTTACGAATATATAGAGCAGCGTCAAGTGACGTCATATTGGCTACAAGAGACAGACCTGCAAGGGGCACTAGATTGAAATGGTTGGTTTAACAACGGCACTTCTAGTAAAGCCAGTGCTTTGAGAGTGGATTTCGTAGGCTTAAAAAACCGTTGTTTTCTCTAATCCCTTATGCTATGAGGTTGTAATCGGAAAATAAAGATTCCACTTGCTTAAAAATGTCAGCAACTGCCAACAAATCGACAAAAATCGCGTGTTTTAGGCCTAATAAATCCAGTCTAATAGCATTGGCTTCAGTAAGACGCTCTTCTTTTCCCCCACCAGTGCACCTTGCAGGTAACCCAGTTACTGGCTCTACCATTGAGTTATATACAATAATACTACGTTGTGTCACTGCCCTATAAGCGAAATGTCTGTTTTCAATGAGGAATATTTGCCATCGAAACACTTGTTTTGCTCTCGGTTCAAAAGACGGGATGTTGGCGGGTGAAGTGTATGTGTGGGCACTATCACTTGGGCGGAGAACGAATTCAAAGGTATTTTATACGTACCGCAAGATATACCAAATGAACGACTTTTTCTTTCTCTTTGACATCTTCTAAGATTCCCGAAAATTGTGCCTCGAAAACAACAAGCTGGACCCCTGCCATTACATCTCCACTCCGGGGTTCAGCTGGGAACCTCTCCTTAGAATGCAGGAGCCCGAATTGGAGCTATTCACGCATGTCAGGAAGCATATTATCATATCTTGCGACAACAGAGGTGGATTTCGTTCATCGGAAAAAAGCATTCAAAAGCCAATAACAAATACCCACCTTTTTATGTTCCCTAGCAAACCCTCCTTACACATAATGGACTGGGAAATAAACACCTCTATGGTTTAAGAATGTGCGCTCAACTTCCCTACTAGAGTTCCGCTGCATAACCAGAGATGAGATTAGAACTATGGACGTAGATACCATGCCAGACGATGCCGATGTGGGATATATACTGGCAGTGGATCTGGAGTAGCTCAAAGAGTTGCACGACAAGCACAACGATTATCCACTGTCTACGGAGAAGATCGACATTGGAAGGAAGCTGATTTCCACTATTCTCTAAATCTGGCAGAAGATTTAAACCACAAGATAAATTCCTCTTCCAACACGAAACTCGTCCCGAGCCTTCTGTGCAAGAAGAGGTACACCATTCACTACAGGAATTTCAAATTCTACCACCAGCACAGACTAGTATTTTGGCATATACGCAGAATAAATAACAACCGTGATGAAATGACCCTGGTCGTAAACAACGACCATAGATGAAACCTTACATCGAGTTCAACACCGCAAAACTACAAGAAGCAACCATTGTTTTTAACACTACTTGAAATTGCTGAATCATTCGGTTTTTGGAAAAAACTTGGAGAATAAGCAAAGTCGCTTCAACGTGAAGCTGTGCACCGATGAGAAAATGGTGCTGAAATGAACCTATACAAAAACCTGGTGCAATTCAACCGCTGTCTGAACTTCCTACCTTCTCCAGAATTACCATACGGGAACTCTCCAGGCTTCTCACGTTCGAATTTCAATATGACTACATTCAGCAGAAGTACGAAGACTGCGCCAAACTCCTTTTCAACGGCAGCCTCTGCTACAAGAACGAAACGGAGGATATTTACCGAGATATGCTGGCGGACAAAGACCGTTTTGACACAAGCAACTACCAATCAAATCAATTCCCTTTGCTCCATCACAAACAAACAAGTGTTGGTGAAAATGAAAGACGAAATGCGTGGCATCCCATCCTAGAATTCATCCAACTCAGGTCAAAAATCTACTTGATTAAACCTCTGAAAAAGATGACAAGAAGGCCAAGGGTATTCAGAGCTCGTTCATGAAAAAAAACATTTGAGCTTCAGCAACAATGACGTGGTCCTAAACTCTGTGGTACATCCACAGAAAGGTAGCTAAGCCAAGATTTCCAGTGTTTGCTATGAACTGAGTACTGTTAAAATAAAATCCCTCCTCTGACCTTACAAAGACAAGAGATATATAATAATAATATTGGTTTGTTGCAAACGCAACCGGAATGGCAAGGACCCGGTAGTCAATGACTGCTACCCGATGTTAAAACTAAATAAACAAAAACCTATCGTTAAAAGTTAAAAGTAAGGGTCGAAAAGTCAAAACCTGTAAGGAACACGGACAAGCTTTGACTGTAAGGGTCTAAGTGTCAAATTTGGTCAGTAAGACGCTGCTAAGCATTAGACCCTTACTACCCGGATTTTGACGAACAGCTGTCTGAAATCGTCCTATAAAAACCCATGAGATGATCCAATAATAGTGGGGGTGTGGGTTTCCTACTTTGCTTTAGGTTGACATTTTTTTTCGGTTTGGTAACATGGCAGCGATTCCAAGCAAAACAACCTGCTACAAGCATAAGCGTGTACACCCATTCTGTCTGAATTACTAAGTCATTAATAAATAAACATAAATCGCTGGAAATTATATTAAGGAAAATTAGAAATTAGCCAACAGCGAAAATCGTACACTAGAAATAACGAAGTTCAGTAAGCCACCTTTATGCACTTACGTTTCATCGGAGTGTAACGGAGAGATTAAGGCTCTGTGCAAGTGATCAGGGGGCGAACTGGGTGGCCGGTTCGAATCCGGGTCATGCCACTCCGATTTAACGTAAGTGCATAAAGGTGGCTTACTGAACTACGTTATTCCTAGTGTATGATTTTCGCTGTTGGCTAATTTCCAATTTTCCGTACTAAGTCATTAACATGATCACCTGGTAGTAAGGGTCTGATGCTTAGTAGCGTCTTACTGACCAAATTTGACACCTTAGACCCTTACAGTAAAAGCTTGTCCGTGTTCCTTACAGGTTTTGACTTTTCGACCCTTACTTTTAACTTTTAACGATAGGTTTTTGTTTATTAAGCCGTGTTACTTGGAGAATTGTAATAAATAGGTGTGGTGGTGGATGAGTGGTTGGGTATGTATGACACCTTTATAATTAATTTGTTGTTTGTTTTGTTGCGCCGCCTTTAAGCTCAGTAAATAGCTATGGCCTTACTAACTTGGCTATCGCTGATGTTAACAATAGAAACAAATCCTTTAATCTTCAGTCTGTCTTGCAGCTGGCGTTTGCTAAATGGCATTGTTGCATAATAACAATGTTTAAAACAATGTAAAACAATCAACCTGGTCGTTTAGAGCTCCGTAACCCCTCCGTAATATTACTTTAGGGCGGGCGCATGGCTCCAGGCCAGGGCCCCAATAAACCGTTATTAACTCCGTAACCCCTGAACCACTTGACCAATTAGAAAAGGCCTTATGGAAAGGGCACATCTACGGAGCAATACCTGTAAAATGAGCTAAGAACCAGCTTTACAAGACAAATAGTTTGACCTGTAGAGAGGACAGACGAAAGGTACATCCCCAGAACAAGACCAAGAACAAGACGAAGAACAAGACCAAGACCAAGACCAAGACCAAGAAGTTGTCTATTTGGCCCCGCTCTGTATCTCGGGTTTGGCCTGACTGAATATCACAATTTTTGGACTGTAGACAGGCATTGACAAGTCAAGGCTAGATTCCAAATTTGGTTTAAATATTTTTAATTTTGACGGAGTTATAAGCTCTCAAAGTTGAAAGTTTAACACAGAGATCCTAGGTCGACCCTTACTAACACTGGCTCGCCAGTGTTAATATATAAATATATATAAATTACAAAAGTTAAATAGTTTACAATTTTAAAATAAAGGCGACCGCTAAGCTGCAGAGAAAGGGTTGATGGTATTGGGTTGGGGTCACGAATGCCTTTCCACCAAGGTTAGACCTACCAGGGACACAATGGTCCCCGATGGCATCGCCAAACATGAGGGACAAGTGGGGGGAGGGGGGGGGACCGGGTATCATTGTCAATGTTTCTTACAAAATAATAAAATAATTCATTGTAGTTTACAGCTTGGCCAAAACCAATTGTCAATCTTAATAATAATAATAATAATAAATATAATAATAATTATAATAATAATAAAATTTCTTGCAATGAATGCAAAGGTCAACTGTTGTCTGCTAATACCCAGCTTGATCAGTAAAAATTTCCCGAAAGATATTTTTAACATTAAAATGATATTTAAAAAAAATGTACAACTGTATATGCGGTTGTGTATTTAATTATTTAAAAACACTTAGAAAAAAAGTATTTAAAAGTATTTGAAAATTTAAAGTTTACAACCTCCGTTTAAAACCGCTTACACTCTTTGCTTCAATCTGTTCCAGCGGTGGACTATTCCATGACTCAACAAACCTGTTCGAAAAGAAATATTTTGTGCAGTTTCTCTTTGTTTTTCGCACCTTTAATTTGAGATTATGCCCTCGAGTATACGTGTTTCCTCACACCTCAAAATATAAGCCAGGATCTAAATCTATGAGCCCCTTCAAAATTGGGAAAGTACGGCAAAGATCAGCTATTAGCCGTCTATGATCTAAAGATTCAAGATTTAAATGTGCAAGTTGCTGAGCATAATTCATGCTTCTGCAGCCCCGTAGATATTTGGTGAAGTACCTCTGCACAGTTTCTAATAGTTTAATATCTCTAATAAGATTGGGACACCACACCTGACGTGCATACTCCAAAATTGGTCGCACATATGTTTGGAATGCCCTCACTAGGGTTAATTCATCTCCAGATAAAAAGCAGCGCCTAACAAGATGGCTCATTTCTTTAGCTCTTGCTGTTATACGATTACAGTAGTCTGTGAATATTAAATTTGCTGAGAGATGGACGCCAAAATCTTTGACTATCTGTTTTGTTTCAAGGTACGTTCGTATTGTTTATTTTCTAAGTATAATTTTAGTTTTTACTACCCAAAGGTAAAATTACACATTTACTGTGGTAGTCTTGAAACCCACTTAGCTTAAAGTACTATGCTCAAAACTTCTTATTTTAATTTGCTACGCGGTTAGTTTCTTGTGCCAGCAGTGATTGTTAAGCCGCTAACAATGAAACTTATGGCCAGGAGGTCGTAGTCGATATTCCTATAGACAAAGCCATTGTTACAAAAAGAAGAATAAAACAGAAACCCGGCAAAAGTGCTTATACCGCACACATAATTATGTTCCTCGTCGTGGATTTTGAATAATGAACCATTGTTACAAAACCATTGTTGGCAGAACCCACTAGTGAGAAAGACATTTTTGAAAGTTTAGTCTAGGCTTTGTTTATTGCTTGATTGGCGCTCGTTTTACAGGGGTAATTTCTCTCACCCTTCCCCTTCGACGTAACTTCGACATAAAGGGATTCTTGCAAGGAAACACTGGCTTTGAGGTCAACAGCAGTTCAGATGTTAATTTTGTTAGTCAAGCCTATCATTGGTAATATTCCTAATTATGCAAAAATTAATTAATCAGAAACTAATTTTGAATTTTTAAGAAAGCGAGCACTGGCAATGTTGCAAAGAAATGTTTTCTTTTTTCATTCGGTATCTAACTTCCCATTCGGCAATACCCTAGTGGGAACTCAACAAATGGATTTTCACTCCCTTTTTTAATAT
>JAHWFP010026011.1:145769-157190 GCA_023313725.1 Lithobius niger
GAAGTCAAAAGAGCAAAGTGACACAAATAAACTTTCCTGTAAAGTTTTCGATAATGCATTGTTGCTCTACTGTTTGGTCCACGTAAAACTTTACTGTTGTATTCAAATGTTTTTAACATTTTTACACACGATAGATCAGCTAATGCTTGGTGCAGTCTACTTGACTAAACAACATTGCTGGAAATGTTAAAAACTAATCATCTTAGTGTGCTTAGCACAGCTCTAGAAGTAATAAGGGTTCGTGCGAGTCCTTGAAAACCTGAAAACGTCCTGGAAAGTAATAATGAAATTCCTTACCGGGAAAAAGTGCTTAAAATCTTGAAAATGATGTATCACCAGTAGGGTGATTAACGGAAAGTAGACGGAGTGGCTGAAGAACACAGAGAAATGTAGCCAAGATAGTAGTCGAGTGTGTAGCCTTATATATTCTGTCTTTGTTTGGGCATTAAAATTTTTGAATTTTTGGCTCTGGCTTTAATTGTATTTACGTGTATAATGGTTGCATGCATCACGAACATTGCACGCCACCAAAAACCTTCGACACCAGCTTCTTTTATGTACTAGCTTGATGTATGTGTAACGTGATGGATTCATTCAAACGTTTGGCAAATTTGTCAGTGGCTTATATATCTGCAAGAAATGAAATGCTGCCCACACATAGAATATTTTCTTTCTTTCCTAGAAACAACTTTCTTTTTATTTAAATAGCCTAACTGACGCCATTTGTTTTCCTGTACTGCTATTAAATCTTACTGTACAAGAAAAAAAAACTAATAGAGCATGATTTAAATAAGACATTGCTATGTGTACAGGTGGTACCCTCGATTAATAAATTTTCGATGACAGACATGGCATCTTCGTCAGATCACTACGCACTAAAGCAAGTAGGACAGTATACTCTGTTCCACATTATGTTTTCAGAAAACTAACTGTATGACGCAACGTTTTCTTCCACTACAAGTGCAAAAACATGTAAATATCCCACTCGTAGACACTAACAGTAACTGTGTAGATTCTGCAATTGTGATATCCACAAGTTTTTGCACTTGTACTGCAAGGAAACGTGGCACCATACAGTTAGTTTTCTGCAAGCATAATGTGGAACAGAGTATAGACGAAAATAAGTTTAGAATGCTAAGGCTATACCTGAACTCTCATAGTAAAGTCCCAAATCGGCCAACTATGGTAATATTGTGGTGTAATATTGTCCTCATTGTTATACCACACGAACGGGTTGGCTGTGGGAGGGAATAGATGCTTCCAATTATTTACTTGGAAAGAAATCAGTAAATTTACCTTTCGTCTGTCCCAAACTTGCAAAAAAGATTGTACTGCATCCATAAGTGACTGTTCTAATAAGTGTTTGCTTGAGTAGGTAATGAGCTCCCCCACCCTCGACCTCAACACTCAGATCACCACCAGAAAATAAAACAATAAAACAATTTGCAGGCTAAATTTCAAATCAAATGAATAAATTTAACTTTCATTTATTTAATTTTTCTCAAGTTAACTTTAATTTCATTTAAATAAAATAAAATTAGATAACACCGGACAATGGTGATAGTAACCCACACGTGTAAGAGGTGCTAATTGTAACTATAGATAAACCCACGATATAGGTTCAAGTAGGCCTATTGATTTGTTTGTTGGGAGGGGATACAAATGACCGAGAGGCAGTTTTAATACCAACAATAGGATAAGTAATACAGATTTTATGTAGTCCGCGATATCAATCTACCCCAAAACAAAACTAGTTAAAGATTTTCGTTAGGCTTTTCGGCTGTGTGAAGTCTTGATATAAAACGCCAAGCTCATTCGCCAAGCTAATCCAACCGAGTAATAGTTCGAAGGTTAAATGAAATATATGAAAATTGCTTACAGCGCAATTTTCAATTAGTTCATTTAACGTTTGAAGTCTTAGTCGGTGGGATTAACTTGGCGAAAGAGCTTGGCGTTTGATATCACGACTTCACACGGCCGAAAAGCTTGGCGGTAATCCTTAAGTTTTGTTTTGGGGTAAATATCAGATCTTTTTGTTCTAAATTGATGAAATTCATTTTTTAAAAATCAATTTGAGATGGAAACACTAATCTAATTTTCTGGTCCATTTCTTTTTTTTTTTTGTAGTTGCCTTCGTTACATTTTGACAACAGCAATTACCTTATGGCAAATAATCAGTATTTCTTATTAGTACTGCAGTATCTCCTTGCAAATGCACGAATTCATTTAATGTTCATTTTACTGGAGTTAGCTTTTCTTTTATGTTTTGTATCTTTATCAATTGCAGTTTGCTGGAAACAAACACTTGAACTTCAGTCTACGTCTTGCAGCTGGCGTTGCTGATTGGCATTGTTGCATAATAACAATATTTAAAACAATGTAAAACAATCATGCTAGTCGTTCAGAGTTCCCTAACCCCTGAACCACTTGAGTAATTAGAAAGGGCCATATGGAAAGAGCACATCTTCAGAGCAATATCTTATAAAATGAGCAAATAATTAGCTTTATTCACCGCATGGAAGAATTTATTTTTGTGAAACAAAAATATCGTTAGCCAGTAACTAGTAACTAGTAATTAGGCAAATTTCGACGTTATTCACGTCGTTTTTTCGACAAGAAAACGGTAACCTGTGTCACTAACAGTGACTTTTATGTTGTCAGGCGACCAAAGTCTCCTGATCAAACTAGTTTCAGCATTTTCTGTTGCGTTGTTTATTATCCTCAGATGGCTGAAAACAGCCAAACTACCTTAGCTGTAAAGACACAACGTGTTTAGTGGTCGTCATGCTCATATATATATATTATTTGGATGTTATCGTTTATCTTGGCAGGCAACACACTAGCGTGTGTCTTGATTTGTTTGAGGGTTGGGGGAGTATAATGTTGCACCTCACACCTCATTTGCAGAACTTGACTGAATTCGTGGGAAAATTACACTTGTCTTCTTAGCTGCAGCTCGTTTCTCTTCAAATTTCCCTTTCAAAATAGACGCCAGTTTTAGCAACATTATGCTCCCCCAAATTAAAAAGGGTGGGTTAGTTAGACGGCTTTTTCTTGAACTTGTTGAATTTGTTGAGTTGTATGAATGAAAACAGCTATTAAATGATTGTAAACAGCCATTGGCTGGCCGCTGATTGATTGATTGATTATTTTATTGACCTTAAAGGGCTACATACCATTTGCTCACATACTATTCTAAACTTAATAACTTAACCTTCCATAAGACTAAACCAAATACCCAACAAAAGGCCACACAACATCGACAACGACCACGGCCTGGTGCTTATAGCGAGGTAACAATGGCGTTTAAACAATGCATTTTTCCCCACTCATCGATTTCTTAAGTGGTCTAACAATTACAGATGTAGCAACGGAATCATCACCCTGCAAATTAAATTGAGAAGTTTTGAGCATAGTACATACTTAACTGCCACATCAGTAGTATGAGAATCCCCTTAGAACTAGAAAGCCCTTAAGGTTGAGTATCTTTCAAGTGTGCTGTGGAATACCCTTAAATACCAAGTTGGTAGTGCACTGAAGCTATGAGGGAAGACCCGGATGAGCAAGCTCTCACAGATCGTCGAGGAGAAATTGGTTCCCGTACAGCAACACAATATCCTGAATAACTTCTCAACCGTTTTCTGATTCTCCGCACTCCTGTAACAATGGAACAGTGTAGGATCGCAACAATGGTTTTTGGTTTTGGGTGCTGGGATTTCTCTACACTCCGTTTCCTTTTTGTTTCACGTGTGTCACAAATGCGGCATAAACGCTAACGACACAAATCTCCTTTTGTAATTTTATTAATCTACCCCAAAACAAAACTTGTTAAGTATTCCCACCAAGCTTTTCGGCCGTGTGAAGTCGTGATATCAAACGCCAACCTCTTTTGCCAAACTAATCCCACCGAGTAATAGTTCGAAGGTTAAATGAATATATGAATATTGCTTACTGCGCAATTTTCAATTATTTCATTTAACGTTTGAAGTATTAGTCGGTGGGATAAGCTTGGCGAAAGTGCTTGGCGTTTGATATCACGACTTCACACGGCCAAAAAGTTTGGCGGGAATACTTAATAAGTTTTGTTTTGGGGTAGATATCAGATTTTTTTGGTCCAAATTGATGAAATCAATTTTTTTTCTTAGTAATTATGGGATGGAAACGCCAATCTAGTTTTCTAGGCCATTTATTTTTCTTCTCTTTTTTTTTGGTTTTGTTAGATTTTGAGGACAGCAATCACCTTTTTTCATTTGATTACCATTTTTATTAGTATTGCAGTATCTCCTTGCAAATGCACGAATTATTTAATTGTCAGTTTGGCAATGTTGCAAAAAAAACAATGTTTAAAACAATGTAAAACAATCAATTTGGACGTTTGACGCTCCCTAACCCCTGAACCACTTGACCAATTAGAAGAGGCCTTATGAAAAGGGCACTTTTCCTGATCAATACCTGTAAAATGAGCTAAAACCCTGCTTTATCCACCACATATGAGGAATTTATTTTCGTGATACAAAAACAAGCGTTAGTGGAAGTAGTAGTAAGTAATTAGGAATATCAACGTTATTGAGGTCGTTTTTTCAACAAGAAAACGGTAACCTGCGTCCTTAATAGTGACTTTTATGTTGTCGACCAAAGTCTCACGATTAAACAAGTTTCAGCCTTTTCTGTCGCATAGTTATTTATCCTCACATGCCTGAAAACAGCCAAACTATACCTTTGCTGCAAACACACAACGTATCTAGTGGTCGCCATGCTCAAATATACATATTATCTGGATGATAATGTTTTATCTTGGCGGGCGACACACTAGCATGGGTCTTGATGATGATTAAACACAGATTAAATACATCCAACAACCAAAAAAAAATAGTACGAAACTTTCGTATTCAAGCATTATTAAAATTCAGAAGTACACTGCAACATTAAAAAAATTACTTGCATAATTCAAGAAGTAAAATTCATCACAACATCACACCCTTGTTGGAAATTTAACGTCGAACCATGGAACGTTTGCTTTCATTGTTCTTGTCAAATACCCATCATTTGTCTTGTTTTGTCAGTGGTTGGTTACCGCGCAAAACATCAGACGCTGCCACCACCACCATCATATCTTCACTAGTACGTTTGTACGCCGCATTAACTTTCGATAGCACTAGTGCAAATGCAACAATAAGTATACGCGTGGTAACAATGACGGCTCGTGTGGAGAAGGCGAAAACGTTTAAGAAAGAGCATCTTATCCGTTTCCCTCATGCTGAGTCCAACAATACCTTGGGCGCTGCGCGTTCTCGTTATTGTTAGATCCTATACATTTCAGATGTTGTAAGTGGAGTAGCGGACCACTTAAGCCCAATAAACTAAACTAAACTAAACTAAACTAATCAATTTTCCTCAATGTCATAGCACTATCGCTAGAACGATGCATCCTGTGTAGAAATTCGATTCCGACAAGGCAGCAATTACTAATAGCAGCAAGTTACTTTGCTACAGGAAGCATTGAGCAAATTGTAGTGACTCTGTGGGTTTATCACAGAAAATCATCTTACGTTGTGAAGCAAGGGTGGCCAGGATCATTGTTGCTTTAAAGGAACGGGTCATTCGAGGCAATAAGCCCACAGCAGTGCAATAGAGATTCTATAACATGGAAGTAAGAGAACCAATATACACACCGCAATTTCCGGCATTGTCGCAAGTGTCGGACGGTATACCGAACAGACAGGTATTTCGTAAAAGGAAGGCGACGTTGCCTGGGAATGCACAATGCATATGTACTGCAGTTCTCTTTTCACAAATATTGAAGCCAGTTATTATGGGTCAGCCCATGATAGTCGTATATTTTCATACAGTTACGTGTACAAAGCCAGGCAATTACAAGGGTTTGCTTCCGGACGACAGTATCTGTCGAATCAACAGCCTGAGTCCTGATCCTTCTTTGGGAGCTCTGATAAACCCTGAGTATAACAGGTCTCAGCGGTGCAGATATAGAGAGATGACCCCCCCCCCTTTTTTACCTCAAGTTTACTGTGTGGACTATTTTTGCATCTGCATCGAGTGGTTGTATCTCGTCACTGCACAGACCACCTTTCTGTAATGAGGTCAGGTTCGTTTCCTCATGATCTCCCACCACCTATTTTAGAAATTTTCGTCTACATATTCCTGTGGTAAGCGCCATGGCAACAATGTTCTCCCAATATTTCTTTAGCTATCCTTCGGCAGCTTGGTGACACCGAGGTCAGCGTTAAACTCAACAATAGTAATCCTTTTTCTTAATTGTGGCTGTGTCTTTACATCTGTCGCTGATTAGTCCCATGTGTGTTCAACCAGTTCTCCAATTAATGAGATTGTACTCTTGCTGTACAATTTGACAGCATTACGTACGTCATAATCATTAGTACACGACATATGAATGATGGATTTGGCTCTACAGAGCTTGGGTATGTAGTCACACTGGCCACTTAAAGTATATGCTTTACACTTCAATGACGATGGAATTGGTACTTGTATAAGTGATTAGTTGACAGTCAGGTCTAGCGTTCTAGACTAGTCCACGTAAGTTGAGTAAATACTTAATTTGCGAGCAACGTATATACTTAAGTACATACTTTCTTAAGTGCCACTTGCGTAAGTTTGAGGGGGTGTTCTAGACTACCGGTGTTAAAGTGGTTTATAGGCAGTTGCCATTGTATTGACCATTTAATGGTATTATCAATTGCCAATTGTATCAATTTACTATGCTCGTCATTTTCTGCCCTACAATAGAGTTTGACTTCATCGGTAAATTTAGGCGTTCAAATATGCCCATCATCCTTTTCATTTTGAAGATCAGCAATAAAAATCATAAACAACACCGGGCCGATTACGGATCCCTGTGGCACCCGACTCGTCACTGTACACATGTCAGATGAAGATGCACCTACTAATACCCTTTGTGTTCTGTGGTCAAGGAAGTCCTTTATCCAGGAATATATCTTCCCACCAATGCACATATCCTGGACAATGACGAAGGTACTCTAGCCATCAGTCAATACGATACCGGTGCTTCAGATAAATATGTGAATGATTTCGACTCAGATGCTGAAGTAATGATCAACGAGAAGTTGGAGGAAAAATTGGCCCTACAGTTTGAAGAGTAAGAAGGGTAAAAACTAACTGAAGCGAAAATAGCTGAGGAAAACGAGAAGATCGTCCGCAGGGTTAGAAAGAAAGGTCAGCAAGAAATAACTCACTCTCTAGAAATGGAGGTGCAGAGAGAACCTAGGTTAAAGAATAATGTCGGTAGCATGTAATGTCGGGGTAGTAAATCCCGAGCGCAGGAAACAGAAGTGCAGAGAAAAGATAGGCTAAAAAATATAGCAGCTAGTAAAAGAAAAACTCAAGCTCGAGGAATGGAAGAACAAAGATTGACTAGACTAGGGAAAATGCCTGCTAGAAAAAGAAAAGCTCAATCTCGAGAAACGAAGGAACAAAGAGTGGCTAAACTAGAGAAAAAAATTCCGGCAGTAGAAGAAAAATTCTAGAAAACGAAACGGAGGATGAAAGTAAAATAGGATTGGGAAAAGACGAGCTCGTGAGAACAGATTACAATGTTCTATGAGCCACTTGGATTAGGCCTAGGGAAACCACGTTAAAAAATCGCGCCATATGCTTTACCTCCTGGGTGGTGTGGAAAAAAGCAAAATTATTATAACCACGTGTATCTCGCTTTTAAAATCACTCCGATTTTGGGAACCCGTAATGTTGCTAATTCGTGATTATCATACTTCGGTGCGCTGGAGAGTTCTCACAATGTGAAAGCTCAAAAAGCGTTTGTGCGACCCCCAATTTTGGGACTCCTAATAATGTTGTTAATTCGTAAATTTTCACCTTCCGATACATTTTAGAGAAATCTCACAAATTCATAAGGCATTAGCAGAAACTCCCTCGATTTTAGGACCCGCAGTTTTGTGAACCCTCCTAGTGTGGCTAATTTGTCATTTTCCCGCTTCGGTGCATTCCAGAGTTCTCACAATGTGAAAGCTAATACAACATTTACACGACCCCTTGGAGAGAGTCAAACGTCGGTTCACGAAATACTTGCCTGATTTCAGGGAAATTGACTATGGTAACCAACTTAGCAAGATTGGTCTTGAGTTGCTGGAACTACGCCGAATAAAATTTGATCTTATTGTAACATATAAGATTCTACATGGGTTGATCTACATTGATCTTCTGTTTTTCGATCTTGCCCCCCCCAAAAAAAAAATTTGTACCAGAGGCCACAATCTGAAGCTTGCTGTACAACCTTCGCGTCTCAACTGTCGTCGATATTTCTTCTCACTACGGGTTGTTCCAATCTGGAATGCACTTGGGGCAGAGACAGTGAATGCCCCAACTATTTCTGGTTTTCGCAGGTTACTGGTTTTGGAACAGTTAAATGTTTTTCTAAGGCGTCCCCTGGCTCCCGTGCATTAAACTCTGCCACCAGCAGACCCCCCACCCCCTTGACCGTTGTTTTGACCCCTGTGTTTATTATGACATCTCCTCCAGTTTCGGTGACATGACTTCCGGTATGATATCACTTCGGGTTACAGTCACGTGATTTCCAGTGTGGAGGTGTTTTTCTATAGCTCAAATATCGCGAATTCGCACTTGGAGGTAGCATTAAGACAGATTTAGGTAGCAAAAAATTACCCTAACCCGCCTATGGCCTTGAATCATGATGATTGGCAGCCACGCCGGCCACCTTCGAAAATAGTGGCACTTCCGGTTTACATGAGAGCCACTTTGGAAATTGGTGGCGTACATGGGGGTGGCCATCTTGGAAAATTGGTGTAATGTGGGTGGCTATCTTGGATTATGATGCTTCCGATTCTGGTCGCATGAATTCTGGTATGACATCTTTTCCAGTTGACGTCACTTCCATGGAGTAGGTAGGTATGTCTGTCCTTATATCGCACTTTAACACTACTCACACAATTAGCCCGTTTAGTTACCAAGTCAATATCAACTTCCTAAATCCTAAATTAATTACGAGTGGCTATCTACTAATCACTGATTAGCAGTTCTACTATAAACTACTCTAATTATTACTTTGCTATAAGTTCCACAACAACAATTGGTTTAACAACTGTGACACAAATGAAGATACTGGCATTAAAAGAATGTGGCTGAATAAAGTTTGAACTTAGCGGTCTCAATCCAAAGATAACCCTCATATGTTTACCTATATCGAACTTGGAACTACATCTGGCACATCTACAGCACACAAGTTAGCACACAAGTGAGTATTTTATAAAATACTTTTATTCAGTAACCTAATATAACATTTTAATAGCATATATCTTCCTACTGCTCTAGCTACGTACAGTATTGGACAATGAAATTTAGACAGTTGAGAAGGGGCAACTACAAGTCTACATCGATTAAGCATGCCTGGTTATGGGAATTTCTTAAATATTACGAAGTTGTTAAATTCAATAAACGAATATTAATAACCCCAAAATAAATACAATAAATACTGTGCATGCTATTGCAACTGAAAAAAAAAATCTGTTGAACACAGAATGAAGTCAGTCAATCACACAAACTGCAAACCTCTATTTATGGAATATGGACAGGCCAAGAAAATGTGGTGGCTTGTTTACAGTCTGAGGAAAAAAGTAGCATTAAGTAATAGATATCCGTGAAGTAGACCGGGTTATCCCGAAATAATTGCTCATCTGCAAGAAACGGAACAGTCCAAAGATCGAGGGGTTGTGAAATTGCACGAGCGCGTCAGCGCGAGTTCGATTTTGCTACCCCTCGATATTTGGACTGTTCCGTTTCGAGCAGACGAGCAATTATTTTGGGATAGCCCGGTCTAATTCACGGATATGTGTTTTAATGCTAAGGTGTGACGTCGAGCCAACATATCTAGTTATTTGAGATTTAAAAAAATTTATTTGAAAATTTTATTTGTGAATTATGACGTAAATTCCTGAACTCAAACTTCCGGTTTAAACTTCCTGTCTGCCAAAGTCTCACGTACACGAGGACGTCCCTATATCCAATCCCAGTCACCGACATTTGTGTTTAAGGTAAAACCGTATTTTTTCTACTTTATTAGTTTAAATAAGATATAGCGTATAAAATGCGCTATTCGCTTGAGTCTCGTAGGTTTTTAAGTGTGTTTAGAAGGTGTCAGTAGGCTAGTTTTCGTACCGTCGGAACGAGAGGTTGTCGGGGGGTTCGGCTTGGACGATTCATTCGTGGGTGGGGGTGGGGATGGGGCTAGCGTCGTACGCGAGGTTTTTTTTTTCGTGTTAGTGTGTAAAATGTCGCCAGGTTATAAATGTGCTGTTCGTTTGAGTATCGTATAGTTTTCAGGTGTATTTAGGTGCGTTTATAAGTGTCGGTAGCCTAGTTTTAGTACTGTCGGAGTGAAAGGTTGGCATATTGGGCCATTCCTGCACGGGTGGGGTCCTAGCATAGTAGCCTACGCGAGGTTTTTTTTTTCATGTTAGTACGATAAATGTATCAGGTAGCAAATGTGCTTATTTATGTTGGTTGAATTTGTGTTGTGTACGGTAGTTTTGCAAAGTATGTCACATAGTAGAGCAGTTGTTGTGTGGAGCGAGGAAAAAGTGTTAGATTATCAAAAAGTGTGGGTTATGGAAAAAGTGTGGGTTATCAAAATTAACCCACGGTCACGTGTGTGGGTTTTCAGATTAACCGTATATAACGGCTACCCTTTTAGCATTGGGATGTATTGGCGTGATGTCATCGCCGTGCATTAAGTGTTATAAAACTTATCTGTAAAGTATTCAATTTACTTTAAAAATATTACTCCATTTAGTTAAAAATACAAATAGAGCTACATTTTCAAAATTGATTTTATTTTAAAGTCGATTTGAAAGTCAATTTTGCGGTTTTATTTTAAAGAAATGCATTCAAGAATCATTGAATTTTGGAATAAAAAAAGCCGTAGCAAGCCTATAGGGAAATGAAACCTAGAAAAAACAGCCAATTAAAGAAGAAAAAAAGAAAAAAAAACCAAAGAGAAAGATTTCCACAGAACGAAATTCTAGGGAAAAAGGAATGGACAATAGACAGCCAGTGGACGAAATGCTGCGAAATTTAAAAAAAAACGTCACAGATATCCGCAGGAAATAGCCGAAGGAAAACAATCCGAGGAAAATGGCCGAAAGAAAACACCGTTTCCTAGTGAAATTTCTTACCTAACCTACGTTTGATTAGTATCTCTAATGCGTGGTGCAGTAACAACCAGGAGTACTGCACTGTGACTGAGGTTGGCACTAATGACCTAGTTGTCGACGCACCATTAAGCCTCAATCCCGCCTCCCCCCTCAACCCAACCTAATAAAAAAATAGTTTTTTTCTTTGGCTTCTTTTTTTCTTTGGCCTTTTTTCAGTCTTTACTTTAGTCTAATCCACTATGGC
>JAHWFP010026012.1:10860-48180 GCA_023313725.1 Lithobius niger
GCTAATAGTGTCTGTTGTCCATTTGGCTTGCCGTCCTATATTACAAATACGGATAAAGCGGCTGATAGATAGCCGCGCACAAACCAACTTTCAAAAGAAAGATTTGCACTGAATGAGCGAGCGAAGCGAGCGAAATTCAGTGCATTTGCAACTAGTGCATACAACTAGCTTGGTATGTCAAAGTATTACGATTTAGAACACAGAAACGAGCTCGTTTGATGTTTAAGGTAAGGTTTAACTGATCCGAAGTTAAAACAGCAAAGTAACACAAATAAACTTTCCTGTAAGGTTTCACAGGCGCAGTGTTCCTGGACTGTTTAGTCCACGTGAAACCTTATTGCTGTATTCAACCATTAGACACGTAAATAAAATCGAAACCATATCAACGCTTTCAAAATTGTTGTAAGAATAATATAGTGTATAATATAGGCTACACACTCGCCTACTTTCGGGGCTAAATTTTTCATCATTATACACACCAGTTTCACCAGTTACACACACCAGTTTTTAAGATTTCATATTCAAGACTCCAGGACTGGTATTTCATTTTGATTTTCAACGATATTTCGAGGATTTCAAGGAGTCGCACGAACCCTGAATTAGTAAAACTGTAGGTCTATACTAAGCACACTAAAAGTATGGTTTTAACGATTTTTCAGCGGGAGTAGAATGAACCAAAACTGTAAAAACATGGGAATACAGCAGTAAGGTTTCACGTGGACTAAACAGTACAGGAAGACTGCGGTCTATGAAACCTTGCAGGAAAGTTTATTAGGAAATGTGTAATAATGCTTTTTATTGTACGTGTTGTTATGTACAGGCACGAAGTCTTACATAAGACTTGTGTGTGCAAGCAAAAAACAAATATAAATATATGTAAATACAAAAAATACAAAAAGAAATTAATATTAAAAATACAATTACATGTTAAAAAATTTCATTAAATTTCAATACTTTTTTCTGTTGTTAAATTAATTTCATTATATTAAATAGCAGACGTTAGTGTAGCCTTCAGAGCGATTTCCTTATTGATTTAGTATGACCCATTTTTGATTTTTTGTGTCATTTCTTTATGATTTATTATATTTCTTAAGTTTGTTGGTAATGTATTAAAATGATAAGGTATAATAATAATAAAATTAATAATAATAATAATATAATAATAATAATAATAATAATAGAAGGTTAAATGAAAACTAGAACATTGCTACTTTCGGTAGCAATGTTCAAGTTTTCATTTAACGTCCAAAGTATTATTTGGTGCGATTAAGTTGGCGAATGCAATGGTGTGTTGATATCACTCCTTTGAAGGGCCGAACCATTCGGAACTTGGTGGCCTCTTCACCAGTTTTTGGCTTTGTTTGCTGTGCTTTGTTTTTAGAGTTGGTTTATTTTTCGTGAATTGGACGTGAATACAATTTCTTTGGCAACGTTGTTTAGATTTATCGTGCTACACTAGTGTGTGCCTAGGCACGCACGTCAGTATACACGATGTCATTGTCCGAACTTTGGCTGTCCAATGAGAGACGATGCCGACAATACTAACAATGGTTATAACAATAGTTTCATACTTACGTGCCATCCTACGCCAACCTCGTTACACCCCTAGGCTCCAAATCATAAAAGGTACGCAGTTCGTATCGTACTGTAGCCATTCGTCCAATTTCATAGCTGGAAGCTTTCCCGTTATCTCGGTATCGATGAATAATCACCCTATGGAAATTAACATGGGGATGAGCGGACTAGAATTAGCTAGCCTAGCTAGTTACAGATTTTCAACGTTATTGAGGGTCAGATTTTTGCATTGAAAGCAGCTTAGCTGGCATTCCAAAACGAGTTAATTTTTGTCAGGTGGGTCATTGCTCTTGATTTCAACACAATTTAAGCTTTTGTACCGCATTATTATTTTTCCAAGTACCTGAAATGTGCCCTACTATGCTTCAAGATATAAGACACTGACGCTAAGGGGCCGCGCTACAATGGTTTACAACCTCGACAATTGATGTGATGTTTGTTGTGATGATTGTTGCCTAACTTGGCGCGACACACTAGCGTGTGTCTAGACATGGGTAAATTATTGTACGATGATAACAATGCATCATGAATGCGTTCTACTCCAAGCCTGGTAGACACGTAAAAGATCAGTTGGTTTACTTTATAACCCAAAATGCAGCAATTAAAAAGAACATTTTTCTATTAAATTAAGCCCAATCAACATAAATTGGGATGGGGGGACTGAGGATTAATGGCGCGTCGACAGCAAGGTCATTAGCGCCGACCTCAATCACAGTGCAGTGGTCCGGGTTGCCACTGCACCACATATTACAGATATATAATACAAACCCCCTAATCAAAATCTTGCCATACATCTGTACCTCCTGCAAAAATTGTAAAACACCGGACAGGAAGACAGACTTATTGCCCTATTGATGTGCAATGTCCTGCGGATGATGGAAACGACGACGAACACCATGGCGACAATCAACAAGGAAGTGCCAGACCGTAAGTGGCCATCGACACCAATGATATTCAGGAGGGTCAACCCCCCTCAAAAGGAAACAGTGAGTAAGTCGGGTGTGACCAATGCGCAAACGGGCCATCACCATCTCTTCATGGCGACTGCGGCGACATGCCGAGTCCATTCCTCGACAGCGCCTTTAATAGCTCGCAGTTGTTTGCCGTCCTGACTGTCCCACAAGGTTTGCCAAAAAGCGTGTAACCTCATACGAAGAGTTAGAAAGGCATCAGATTGAACAAGCCTGAGATGGTTTTCGAGAGGACCAGAAAGGGCCCCTTTAGCTGCAGAATCAGCGTGCTCATTCCCACCGATCCCAACATGGCCCGAGATCCAGCAGAAAAGCATGATATCCACTGGCCAGACAAGCGGGAAAGCAAAGCTTGGATACGTTGTGTCAATGGGTTCCGAGGGTTGTAATTCGCCAAGGACTCCAGGGCACTCATGGAATCACTAAAGATGATGAAATGCATGCCCTGGAGGTCAAGGATCCATTTCACCGCCAAACCGAAAGCCAAAAACTCTGCAGAAAACACAGAATAGCGATGGGCAACAGTTACTCCCTTACACACACCAGCACACGCCACACCAACATCTAACTTTGACCCATCACTGAACAGCCGCTGATATCCGGCGCAACGAGAACACAGCCGCCGGAACTCCTGCAAGTACCTTGCTGGTAGAGTGGAACACTTCGGGAGGAACGCCAGAGCGAAAATGAAAATGCCACTTGGAACAAGCCAAGGGGCCACTGGCATCTCCCCAAGCCTCAAGACGCAGGGTAGTTCAAAGGCCATTTCCTGACAGGACTGCTGGAGCCTATCGCGGAAATCACCCTTACCCACCCCGCGTCTACCATTCCGCAAGTCTGGTCGACCAAGCAGGACAGAATCGTGAGCATGCAAATACACAGCATACTGAATGGCAAGCTGTCGCCAACAAATGGCCAAAGGTGGCTCTGAGGCTTCAGCATAGAGGATGACCACTGGTGATGTCCGAAATGCCCCAGCAGCCAGACACAGACCACTGTGGTGCACAGTGTCCAACATCTGGAGAGTCGAGTCACTAGCCGAAACATAGACCATACATGCATTGCATAATCAAGTTTGCTACGAATAAGGGCCAAGTAGAGGCGCAACATGGCAGTGCAATCGGCACCCCATGAAGTGCCCGACAAAACCCGCAAGATGTTAAGATCCTGTAAAGCCTTGTCTTTAAGTTAACGCAAGTGTGGAAGCCAAGATAACCTGGAATCGAACACCAGACCCAGTAAACGAGCCTGTGGGACAACAGGAATTTGTGCCTGTCCCAAGTACGGGCAAGAATCTGGGTGCAATGTTCGTTGGCGGCAAAAGTGGACACAGACAGTTTTGTCCGGAGAAAACTGGAAACAATTAGCGACGGCCCAGCCCTGGACTTTGTTAATTGCCAGCTGTAGCTGCTGCTCGCAGGTCTGCATACGAGCCGCCCGAAACTGCAGGCCGAAGTTATCAACAAATATTGACTGGGGAACAGCAGCTTGCTGAGCAATGGGGTTGATCCCAATAGCAAACAGGATGACACCGAGAACACCTCCTTGAGGCACACCATTCTCCCAAAAAAAAAAAAAAAACAGGCGGGAAATAGTTTTCCCGACACGGACGTGAAAAGAATGGCCTGAGAGGTAAGCCGGAAGGAACAGCGGCATCCGCCCCTTTAAGCCACAGTTATAGAGATTACGGAGAATTCAATAACGCCAGGAAGTATAATAAGCCTTCTTCAAGTCAAAGAAAACTTGAACCAGATGTTGACGAAGGCAAAAAGCCTCTCTCACGTCTGATCCAAGGGCGACCAGATGATCGATGGTTGATCGAAATCATCGAAAGCCACACCGGGACGTGGATAAGAATCCCCATGATTCCAGCACCCAGACCAACCTCTCACTGACTATCCGTTCCATAAATTTACAGACAGAGCTAGTCAGAGCGATTGGGTGATAACTGGAAGGAGAAGTAGGGTCTTTGCCCGGTTTTACAATCGGGACAACCACTGCTGTCGTCCACGCTGCCGGAATAGAGCCTTCCGCCCACACACAGTTGAACATTTCCAGCAAGAACTGCTGGGAGGCAAGAGGCAGATGTTTCAACAGCTGATAGTGAACATCATCAGGCCCTGGGGCGGAGTCATGCGACCTGAACAAAGCTGAAACATATTCCTGCCTGGTAAACGGTAAATTGTACTCCTCTAGCCCATCGGAGCGAAAGTCAAGAGAGTGACCCTCTTCCCAACGCTTAATCCAGAGGAAACAAAGGATCATAATGGTCATCACTCGAGACCCGCGCAAATGCGGACGCAAGACAATCGTCGATATCCGGCACAGAAGAGATCATGGTATTCACCACCCTCAGCTGTGATACAGGGGAAGGCACATTCCTTCCCGAAATCTGGCACCTTCCTCCACACCTGCTGAGAATGTGTGGAGCTTGTGATCGACGAAATATAAGCCAACCACGAGGTACGCCTAGCCACATGGAATGACATACCCTGCACTGGCACGGCAGCGTTTAAAGGCCACAAAGTTGTCAGTAGTTGGGCTCACCGTAAATGTACGCAATGCACGCCTGCATGCCTGAATGGCCTGTCCATAAGCCGGTGTCCACCACAGAACAGGTATTCATCTCGGCTGCATGGACATATGCGGGATAGCAGCACGAACAGCAGCAAGGACCACTTCAGTGAAATGAGTTGAAAGCTCATCCACATCAGAAAAGTTGTCCACCCCATGCTGAATCCCAGTAGCCTCAGCAAAGGCTGGCCACTCAGCTCGTTTAAGCTACAAACCCCCTTGTGTTGTGGACAGCACAATTGGGAGGTGATCGCTCCCATGCAGATCGGTAGTGACTGCCCAACTAAAGTGAACTGGGATGGCAAGCGAGCAAAAGGCTAAATCCACCGCTGACCAGTTGCCTGTGGCCAGGTTGCAGTGCGTCATGGCACCATCATACAGGATGCAAATAGACCCTCTCTGCATCCACTCCCCAAGGATCATCCCTTTGTTGTCAGTGTTAGGTCCCCCCCACTGGACGTGGTAGCTGTTAAAGTCGCCCAGCAAGAGGAAAGAAGAGGGAAGCTGGCCGACCAGGTCCTCCAGGTCACCATCCCCAAAGACCTCATCTGGTGGTAAATAAAGCGAACAGACCGTAATATCAAATTGGACAGAAACCCTAACTGCTACTGCCTGAAATCTAGCGTGCAGAGGCACACCGGCATGTGGGAGAGTGGTGAACCAGCACTGCAACTCTACCATGTGCACGTGGCACAGGGTCAGCATCCAGACGGTAGACAGAGTATCGCCGAACAACCAGATTGTCTGACGCCTTAAAGCAAGACTCCTGTAGGCAGCAGCACAGAGGTCGCCAATGCTTCTTCATGTGTCCGATAACCCTGGCAGTTCCACTGAACAATGGTATGCGCCATTACTAGGTCAGGCTTAAGACTGAACCCTTCCCCTTAACCTTTCCTCCGGGCGACCCGAAGAGATTTGAATTCTCACCCGAAACCACAGTGGGAGTGAGGTCCAGATCGAAGTCCTCGAAAGGAGGAAAAAGCTCCGGAGAATTGGAACAAGTAATCTCTCCCTGCTCCACGGACAAAGGAGGATCAAGTTGTTGAGGGGAAGCAATGGACCCCTCTCCTCCGTTCAACGACCGTGTCACCTACACTCTTGGTGGTGACGTCCTCACGGGTGGTGTTCAGGCTTTACCAGCAGGAGCCTTCTTCTTTGACAGTTTTCGTGGTGCACTCTTTGCGGGCGGAGGCTTAACTGAAGCAATAACTCACCTGGTAACAGCTGTATTAGCAACAACAGGAGCATCTCAGACTGGGCAGAAGTCGACAACAAGGCAGCAACCGGGTCCGGAGGATCCAAAAGACCCTGCCAAGATAGATGTTGCTGGGTCAACAAAGTAAGAAGCTTGCCTAGCATCCTCGTCAAAGACCTGAGCTCAGCGCGCAAATCTGCCAAATCAGCAGACTCACTAACTGGGCTAGGCATTGGCGCACTGCACACCTGCACAAAAGACCGCGTCATCGCCGGTGCCTATAGTTTGACCTTTAGTTTGACCTTTTTACAAGCCTCCGAGTAGGAAAGCCCGTCCTTCACCTCTACCTCCTGTACCCGACGTTCGTTTGTATAAACAAAGCAGTCCCGTGAAGACGCCTGGTGCTGACCACTGCAGATGACGCACTACTCTGGGCCAGCATAGTCTTCATGGGCTACCTGAGCACAGCTAATGCAAGCAGGCTTACCCTTGCATGAGCCGCTGGTATAGCCGAAACGTTAACAGCGGTAACACTGCGTCGTATTCGGCACGTAACACCAAACCTTCAACCGCAGGTATCTGGCAGTAATGTGCTGCGGTGCAACCGGTATATCAAAGGTCAGGAAGATCATGTCAGTTGGCTGGGCACCATACTCTCCTTTCCTCGTCAACCACCGCACAGACACAATGCCTTGTAATCCGAGTTCGTCCAGGATGACATCATCATTGAGACCTCTCAAATCAAAGCACGTCACGACTCCCTTGGTGCTGTTCAAGGTACAGTGCGGCTCGGCACGCACTGGGCACGATCCCAGGTCACTCGCATTCAAAAGTCTCCTTGCCTGATCATCGTTTGCAGCCTCTGCAAGGTAACCCCAGCACGGAGCCTAGAGACATCCTTGGGATCAGACCCACATATTTCTTTCAGGGCTCTGTGTATTGGAAAGGGACCGAGTTGTGTGACATCTCGGCCCTCACCTATCACCACCAGGAACTATGGGACATGGTTTCTACCTTTACTAAATTCTTGGGACTGGGCACTAGGCCCAACCATCTCAGGTTCTCTCGCTTGTTAGTTTGGCGAGGAGAGGTAGAAATTGTTTGGGAGAATTTGCCATCGATAGCAAAAAAGAAGTCGCGGCGGTGGGCCCCCAGGAAAAAAAATCCCATGCGGCAGTCGGGTGATGCAAGGCCGGAAGCCGCATATCCAGGGCCCTGCACCAGGAAGCTAACACCGTTCTCACCGTACTCACAACAGCCGTACTCACCACCTCCCTCGATAACTCAAACAGTTCGGGTCCGTGATGCAGATGGATACAGCACAAGCCGCTTCCCCACACCGACAGGACCAGAAAAGTAGTTGCTGATTGACCTTAGGCCGGCTCACCCAGGCCACCCGTTCTCCGGAATAAGGAGCCAAAGCCCGAAAGCCAAGATCTCCGCCTCCACGGATTACTGGGTTGAAGCACACGGCCAACATGCTGGGGGATGAGGATAAAAATCCCAGTTGCCAGAATGGGCAAATGGGAATCAAACCCAAAAGGGGATTCAAACCACCAAACATCCTCTAATCAGCCACCCCAGGCCCGGTTTGTCTGGAAGTCCCTTCACCTCTTGCTTGTGTCGGGTGTTAAACCCACCCGCCATACACACCGTAGGCGCACTTGCAAACCGTAGTGTTGGGGCCGCTAGTGTTAAAGACGGACCGAAAACCCTCCGTCATGCAGACCCTTGGCACACTAGCAAACCGTGATCTTGGGTTCCCTTTTAGTCGGCTCTTACGAAACGCAGGGGTAAGGTGGGCAATTCTACCCCAGACCACGGGGGGGGGGGGGGGGTGGATTGGGATGACTTGTGTTCAGTGATGACTAAAATACTTTTAAAACTATTTCAAATAAAGACACTAAATTACAAACAAAACGTCAAGAGTGCGGTAAAAAAAGGGTAATATGATTGACGTTTGACTTTACTTACTAAAATAATTGTACACGTAAAAATTGATGATTTTTTATTTACGTAATGACACGTACAATTCAGAAAATTTATATCTGTTTAAGTGGTGTTGCGGTTTACAAATTACAATTAATCTTAAAGCACAAGAGTATACTTAAACAGATGAATTTTCGTTTGCATATTTAAATTAAAAGTCATCAATTTGTATCCGTTTACATTTTAGGAAATAAAGTCAAACTTCAATCACTTACCATTTTTTCAGGACACTTGACGTGTTTGTTTCTAATCCGTGTTCCCTTTTTTATACCACGCAGTAATGTCGACTAAACTGGAAAAAAATGGAGTTAATGTTACTTTAAAAATTTGCTGGAGTAAGGACTTCATATAAATACTCGGCTTTCGCCGATTATTATCACGGCCGGCAGGCCGTGCTTATTAGAGGTCGTTTGCGCACGAGAATTTCAGAAAATTGGACAGGAGGCGTAGGCGGCGGCGGAACCGCTAACAATGTCAAAATGTTACAATGCTGCAACATGTAACAGTAGGGTAACAATAGGCGAGGCGCACAATATCGGATTATAGCTCACTCGAACAAGATGCAACGATGGTTGGGTGCCGGGAAACTAACATAGTCGTTGTTTGAGTCAGCTAGCTCGTTGTGGAGAACCAAAATTAAATGGTCTTGATTTTGACTTAAATCTTCAAGTTTTAAACCGTAGCGTACGAAGTCTTAAATTTTGAGGCTTTCAAAATTGGGCGGCCGACATGACTGAGTGACTTATTTACTTTTTCAATGCGGGCTTCGGGAAGCCAGTTGAATTGTTTCCGTGATTGTTTGCCATGATACTGCAACAATCCTGAATCAATTACTCTACGACATGACGCATGCTAAATCTAGACACACGCTCATGTGTTGCCATCAAATAATAATCATGGGACAAACCTTGCGCGTAACCTGAACAAAAGTATCCATTTCTAATAGTCCGTTTTTTTTCGAAAACAAAAATCGGTGGACAGTGGACACATGATAGGCTAGACCGTAGCAATTAATATAAAAATGAAGCGAAAAAAGCCAACAAATTAACTGAGCATAAAACGGCTTCGCCGTTTAGAAAAAAAAAACATTTGAGCTCGTATCCCCATACTCATAGTCGTGAAGGTGCACGAATAAAAACGGATTAGAGTTCACTCGAACGCAACGAACTATAATTTGAACTCCAATTCGCATTCGCAAAACGTAAACCCACAAACACACACAAAATAACGCCATAAACAGCAAAACGCTAAAAAATTGAAAGATAAAAATGCATACACAAAATGAACACGTACTTCCTCAAACCATCTAGAAATACCACTTCAAACGGCCTTCAAACACAAACACAGGCAAAATAAATGCCTTAACTAGGAGTCTGCTTGTTTCACAAATTATAAATGCACTTAAAATACACGTATACCCACTCACACGAAACAGATTTAATATGGAACAACAAACACAGAAAAATATTTTAAAAAGGTCTGTATGATACACAAATTATGCGTGCACGCCCAAACACCGAAACATTAAACTTTTCAAACATAAACTGGGCTTTCATTCTGACATAACCATTGATCAAAAACAGTCCTTGTTCCCTGGTATTGGAGTTCAAATTATAGTTCGTTGCGTTCGAGTGAACTCTATTCCGTTTTTATTCGTGCATCAACACGGCTGTGAGTATGGGGATACGAGCTCTAATTTTTTTTTCTAAACGGCCAAGCCGTTTTTTGCTCAGTTAATTAATAAACTAATTCGTAACAAGGATAATGCTTCCTGTTCACGTTTCCTCAAAGTGTGGGGGAGTAATTGTAGGCTCACCAGCATTGTTAGCTTTTCTTGATTGTTCAGTCTATGCATGGCTGCTGACGTTTGCTGATTGGCATTGTTACCTAATTACAATGTTTAAAAGAATGTAAAACAGTAAAAATTATATTATACGGTACTGCAACTCTAGAATGGGTCGACCAATTAAAAAAAGTGGTATCTTTGAGAATTAAGGACCAATTAATGACCAGGAAATTTCTGGGTTAGATAACGTTTCAGATTTTAAATAGGTGCAGTAGTTTTTCTTGAAACGGTGGCAAAACAACAAAAAGAAGAACAAGAAGTAAAGTTTTCAAATTTTCGAGTGGCTCCCGACTTTTACTCTTGTACAGATTTGCATAATTTCTTTGCATTCATACCAGAAATTCACTTTCATATTTAATCTACAATCTGGCCAAGCTTGGTCGAAAACTATTGTATAGAAACGGAGATATTAATTGGCTTAGTTTTGCTGGAGGGAGGCCATGAATCACATAGATGCGTAGACAAAGAAGTAATTAAAATACAAGTGAAAATACTCGAGCAAAAAGGCATTTTAAAATAAAATAAGATAACATTTAAAATACCTTTAGTAAAAGTATTTTGAAGATACTAAATACTACAGGTTCAAGAATCTCCCCATCCCCATGAATTTTGGTCAGACTGTAAAGTGAACAAAATAACTTTACAAGTATAAAATGAAATTGGAATTCTTTTGGCATTGTTTCGATACACACATAAAATAATAATAAAAGAAAAAGCCACCACTGGTGTGTGTGTATATATATTGTAAACGAATACGATACAATGAATGAACACGAATTACGGAATAGCATGCCCAGGTTTTTTTTCATATGTAACTAGTGGCTGGGGGGTTCTGCGCAGTGCGTTACTGCTAGTGTCTGTGCAACGAGGGCGATAGAGTTTATACACTCGCTAGTCGCCGCTATGCAGGGAGAGGGCACGGGGTTTCGCGTTCAGCATCAAGATACTTAGCCCCAAGTGTCACAGGCTATCAGACTCTTTCAGCAGCGATGGGATCTACTCTGGACAATAGCTCGGGGCCCTGTAATGTTCGAAGTTTTCTCAGATCGAATGAATGGGTTTGCCCCTTCCGTTAACAAACTTCATTCTCCAGTGGCTTACACGGAGGGGGGGGGGACATTGCCCCTGCCCTTTATGGAAAAAATATACCGTATTTTGTTTTTTTTTACACTGGTATATGCTGGTGCTGCAGCTAAAGGAAAGGCGTACACACCCAGGAAAAGGTCAGAAAGGGGCATAAGAGCATTATATAAACAATGACGATCCCAAAAAAGGGCAAAAAAGAGTATGACGAACAAAAAAGAGTACCCCAGGAAAAAAATAACCTCAGCGTGCTCTTTTACCAGAATTTGTCCCTTCCCTATATCGGAAATATGTGCAGGCTACTGTCATTCTCCTTTAAAAAATAATTATTATATATATTGTTCAAAACGAGCCAGTTCATACCTTTGCAGTTGCATCACATGACATAAGGATCCAACAACTTGAAAAAAAAAAATTACATAAATGTAGTAATATTGTTGCCTGGTGAAACAAACTTATGTGGCAAATAAATATAAAGATTTCAGCCCTGTATCAATCGGTTTTAATTCTATTCGTAAAATTTAAAAGCAATAGTAATTGAGCTACTATTATACCAAGTGTGCAAGTCCCTCGTTCAGTTAGTTTATAAAACAACTTCTTTAATTGTATGTAAATCAATAACACCTTTTTTCTTGTCTCACGAATCGTTCGAAATAATCTCCACTTTGAGTATGTAACAATAGTTTATCCATACTAACTTAATAGCAGCGCAACAATAGAGCAGTGACACGACGTAGTATTATTGTGTATAACTTTATGCTGGCGCCTTAATGGGTTAACTGCAAGGGGCACTGCGGACAGAAACAGAAGGGCATCATTCTGAAGCCGATGCTGTTAAGTGTGATCTCTTAAACCTAAAACGCGCGATTTTTGTTGTTGCAGAAAACAACGTTATTTTAAGCTAAAGAAATCCGCTCTTCCATTGTTTTTCCCTCCATTTTTATGTAGTGCACCTTGTAGTTATGCCCTCCAAAACCCATACTGGTGCCAATATGGCGGCAAATGTCACTGCTCTATACAATAAAGATCACGATGATTTCGCATGAAGCAGCATTTCTCTATAGCACATTCATTATTTAAACAACAATACAATGTTCATTTACTTTTGGCCGGGACTGTACATAAGAGCGCTTTCACTTATCAATTTTTGCAACAATTCACCAGTCTCTGTCTGTCTTTTCCTAATTTCTGCGATACGAGTATCGGGAATTTGAGTTTTGGACTGTAATACATGACTGAATAATCGTAGAGCTCCTATATCGATGATTACGAACAGTACTGTACCTCCATGTTCTCAGCTGATGACACATTCATCAACTGACCACGTATGCGTACATGGGATCAATGCATGTTCTGCTACAGGGGAGTGACTACTTTTCCACCGTTTAGAATGCATGCCTACATCACAGATAGGGAAAGTTTCCCCCCATTCTGGACCTAAGAGGGTCACTTTGTTCAAAATAGGTTTGAGTCTCCCAATAGATGCATATCCCATACGTCTACGGAAGAAATTAATGTCTACACTACTATGTGTAGGATAAGGGGTAACATTGACGACATTGCCACAACTTGTCATAGATGAGTGCATAGTACACAATATGCTTAGTCTCTAACCATGAGAAACTGATGCTGAATATCCCCCTTCTTCATCACATATCGGCATTGAACCATCATTGATACACGACTCATGTGTATTTACTGAAGACACTACCCTGGCACATAGGGGGTAAAAGGTACCCTGCATTAAGCCTCATGTATAACATAAGGGGATTGTCGCTCATGGCGTGCATATTCTTCCTCATAACTACTACCAAGGGATACTTCAGAGGGTGTTGAGTGGGGTTCATTATCACCAGCATTGCAGTTAAAAGTTATGCTTATGGGAACAACCTGCTCATATTCACTACTCATACTCCCAGGGTCACAAGGAGGATAATATGTACTATCGTTTGGGACATACTGCTCATATGCAATGGGACCATGAGTATCACATGAAGGGTAGTATTCAAGGTCACACCGTGGATTAAGTGTTTCAAGAATTGGGGTATCCTGCACATATTTACACGAGGCTTGCAAGTCCCATTGTGGGTAATTACACAAGCTTAAAGGGTCACACGGTGGATAGAGAGGTTGCACCTCAGGTGAGTAGGGTATCCGAATATTGTGTTGGAGGCCCCTTGTCTGTGTACATCATCATGTCCCCTCTGAATGCTTTTATCAAATACGTCATAACTTGTTTCTATTGACAGTCTAACAGAAAAAAAATGGAACGAATGTTGACCACATATTATTAGATTACGTGGTTTGTAATTTTGACATACGTACATGCCCTCATTTCTTAAATTAAAATTAAACCTGTGCTCAGTAAACATGAACTTGACAACAAATTTTCTGCCGCAGTGGGCATTTCTACTACATTTGTCAAAATACTGGTCGCCCATCAGAACGGCCATTACGATCTTGTCGTGTGACCCGTAGAGCACCAATCAAAACCCCGTAGTCACTATACCATTACATGCTTTTGATATTTTTACACAAGGAAATTTAGATCTATCGACCTTTTTGTAACACTTAAGACACTACAGATAACGTCTAACCCGAATCGTGGGTGAAGGTAACAAATTTCGAAGTCATCCCATGGTTATCATTAAAATTATACTTATGCCTAAGTGTTCGTACGACCTGGAATTCGGTTCATCATTGGATCAATTGGTCAAGAGGTAATGTGAATTATCAGGCCTAACTTTGTTGGTAAGAGAGAATGCCTGATGCTGCTGACAAAGAAACCAAATGTGGTTTGAATTATTGTCAGGTGGATTGTTAGTTACATCGCTATGAAAAAGTTAGTTGATGGATCTCGAAGGCGGCAGTCGTTGACAGTATGTGTTGCGGTATTTTCTTGTCGTTTATGGAGTTAAGTCTGGCGTTGTGGTTGTGGTGTCACGTTGCCGCACGTAGTATAGTAGAAAAATGTCCGTATCCGTACATTTTTTGCAGTGTGGTACCCTAGGATTATAAGATGCCTGGACACGTTTGCACGTGCGAAAAGTGTAGTAATCTGCCAATGGGTCCGATACCATCGCTTTCGTTGCGGTTGATTCTAAGAATCTTGGTCTAGGTCAGAATCCCTTCTTTCTTCAGTTGGATGTGGGTGAGCATACGTTCCACTTGCTTGCTGGTGAGGACTAGTACTCGGGTAAATTACAGTTGAGAATCTTGAGTGATGCTAAGGTGTTTTAGCCTCATCTTGTGGTACAGCATGACATGTTACTGTCTTGACTGGCCGAGTGTATTGTGAACATCCTGAAGCCTCAGTAGTCCCTGAAGTGAATGTATAAGCTAATGCTTGGCAATGTGAAGTCCATGGCTGTGAATTGAAGGTGAGTTCTTGACAAGGATAAGAAAGAGTCTTTCAATTCACTTATAAAGTCACGGTAAGTACTAAAGACGAATCCTGGCCACAAATTATGAATCGAGATTACACTCCTACCACGGTTACTCCTGCAGTCTGCCATCTAATATTACTGACTTCCAAGTATTACCCATGTTAGCAGTTTAGGGTTAAGCCTAACTCAAAATTGCCACCTAGTGAACTAAAGCTCTGTTTCACTTGTGTTAACTCTTGAGGAGAGGTGATGGAGGGAAGGTGTTTTCAGCAAAAAAAAAAAAAAATCATAAAAGTGTGCGAAATAGTAAGGTTGAGAGAGATGCAACAATGCAACGGGTAATTATAATGAAGACAGTTATGAAGATGACAAAAGAAAAATACAACCGCATTGTTAATATCGGTTGACAAGAAAAGTACTACAACAGTTACATTGTCGTGTAAACGGAAACTTACAGCCCAAGATATCTTACAACACACTAGTATCCATCCATAAAGTGCAAAGGCAATTAATGTCCGATTGACTGGCCTTCAGTGCCCAACTAATGAAGTAATGAGTGAAGGTGCCTAGATCTACATTTATTTAGGAGTAGAAAATAAAAACCGGAAATTGCACAAGCATTCTATTGTATTTTTTCAAACGGCAGAGAAAAATAAGCCATTCGTTTAATTTTTCTTAAAGTAAAGCTAAACCCTCCCAATTTAAACTTCAGTACCGTTAATTAAGACACTTAAAAAACATGTGAGAGGTGAAAACCACTCAGGCTTTATAGATATAATGTAGTAATGTGTCTAAATCTTTATTCTAGCATACGAATTCTTCGTTCGTGCAGTCAACACATCCAAGTCTCGTTCGTATGAGTAGGGTAAGAACGCGATTGAGTTGTACATCCCCGGACGGAAGTGACGTCATTACCCCCACTTCCGGTCACGTGATTAAAGTGGGGACGTCACTTCCGGTCAGGTGATGAAAAGTGGGGGTAATGACGTCACTTCCGGTTTTCATCAATCTGTAGGATGGTGGAAAGTGTCTTTTGCTACCTTTTTTTTTCGTTCTCAATTTGTAGGATGGTGGAAAAGTGTCTTTTGCTACTTTTTATTTTTCATCAATTTGGAGGGGAAGTGACGTCATTACCCGCACTTTTTTAGTTTTCATCAATCTGGAGGATGGTGGGAAAGTGCCTTTTGCTACTTTTTTGCATCCTTTTGCTACATCCATAACCTCACTTATGACGTGAGCCTAATGACGTCACTTCCAGTCATGTGATCAAAGTGGGGGGGTAATGACGTCACTTCCGGTTTTCATCGATCTGGAGGATGGTGGAAAAGTGTCTTTTGCTACTTTTTATTTTTCGTCAATTTGGAGGGGAAGTGACGTCATTACCCCCACTTTTTTTAGTTTTCATCAATCTGGAGGATGGTGGGAAAGTGCCTTTTGCTACTTTTTTGCATCCTTTTGCTACCTCTATAACCTCACTTATGACGTGAGCCTAATGACGTTACTTCCAGTCATGTGATCAAAGTGGGGGTAATGACGTCACTTCCGGTTTTCATCGATCTGGAGGATGGTGGAAAAGTGTCTTTTGCTACTTTTTATTTTTCGTCAATTTGGAGGGGAAGTGACGTCATTACCCCCACTTTTTTTTAGTTTTCATCAATCTTGAGGATGGTGGGAAAGTGCCTTTTGCTACTTTTTTGCATCCTTTTGCTACCTCTATAACCTCACTTATGACGTGAGCTTAATGACGTCACTTCTAATCATGTGATCAAAGTGGGGGTAATGACGTCACTTCCGGTTTTCATCGATCTGGAGGATGGTGGAAAAGTGTTCTTTTGCTACTTTTTTTTCGTTTTCATCTATCTGGAGAGGGTGGAAAAAGTGCCTTCTGCTACCTATTTTTTCGTTTTAAATATGAAGGATGGTGCCTTTTGCTACTTTTTTTTTTTCGTCAATTTGGAGGGGAAGTGACGTCCGTTTTTTAAGTTTTCATCAATCTGGAGGATGGTGCCTTTTGCTACTTTTTTTCGTTTTCATCAATTTGAAGGACCCCTCCCCATGACCATTCACGTATTAATGGCTTGACCAGACTACTTAGCACCCTCTAGATCCAGGTCTAATATTTAGCACCCTCCACAACCGGATGTAGCACCCCTAGGATCATGTATACTATTTAGCACCCAGTAGGACAGGGTGTACTATTTAGCATCCCTTTGCATCCTTTTGCTACCGTGATGTCATTACCTCACATATGACTTCACAGTGAGCCTAACGTCGTCACTTCCGGTCACGTGATGAAAAGTGGGGGTGTCACTTCCGGTTTTCGTCGATATGAAGGATGGTGGGAAAGTGCTTTTTGCTACCTCCTATGACGTCACTTCTGGTGGGTAACTTCACGCTAATGTCATATGAGCAACTTTACGGTAATGCGATATGAGCAATTTCACGCTAATGCTATATGAGCAACTTCACGATAATGTCATATGAAAAACTTCACGTTAATGTCGTATCAGCTAATTCGTGTGTGGGGACACACACTAAACGAATCTAGATCGTGATGGGAACAAGTTTAAAACGTACATAATACGTTCATCATTAGTATACTGAAAGTTCTTTACTCTCATGAAACAAAGTATTAACGGGTGTAGATCGTAGCCAAAACACCAACGTGTGATTAAACGGTGTATAATATTTATATTTTGAGTGTTTCCGTTCGGGTTTATACTCTATAAACACCTTAGACAAGGTAAGAAAACAGGTGATGAAAACAACTACTCGAGTGAAGATCCTCATTATCGTTTATTAAAAAAGGAGAAAATGGAAGATAAACAATCTGATCTGATTAAGAAACTGGTAAAAAAGTTTAGAGTACGGGGAAAAAAAGATGAGCAACCCATTATTGGTCCGTTAGAAAGTATAACCCACGTGAAGGAGAAAGACGACGTGGAAGATGATGTGGAAGTCAACCATAAAAAACGGAAACACGAGGATTACGTTCCTAATACATCAAAACGGATCAGTCCCCCTCCGAGACGAGTTCTTCCAGCATCGTTTCGCTCTTTAAAGGCTCTTTTGAAAGGCCACAGATTGGGGGAGACTTCGAGATATTACATGCATAGATTTTTCAAAATGCCGAAAGAAAACGATCATGTGTTTGGATTAAGGTACAACATGGACACGGGAGACCTCATGATTGGTAACAAAACTATCAAAATACGGGAGAACGACATAGTGTTGGAAGGAAAGAAGTACCGAGAAAAAAATCAGCTGTGGAGTTTACTGACTCAAAAAGTCTTGCAGTACAAAACGTACGACCCCGAAGTCTTGGTATCATACGGCTCGATTCTGAAAGACAGTAATGCCTTATATCGAAATTACGACCCTTACTTTGGAAAGCCCAAATCGAATCGTGGTTACAAGTACGTGCGTGTTATCAAACCAATTTGGGAGGAAATAAAGAAGGAGAAAAGTGGTTGGCTGGAAGAACTGGAAGATTACGACCAATCGGAGTCGAACGATACAGAGTCGGATGATACGGAGTCGGATGAGTCGAATGAATCGGAAGAACCTGGGTCGGATGAATCGGGACCGGATGAATCGGGACCGGACGAATCTGGGACGAACGAATCGGAAATGAATGACTCAAGATCGGACGAGCCGGATAATTTGGAGTCGAAAGAATCATGGTTGAACGAAACAGCGTCTGGTGAAGTAGATTACAACAACCCGAATGCGTTAGTAGATAGGCTGAGAGTCTTGGTAGGATTATTGTTGAGGGAAAAAGTTGATCATGAAGAGGAAATTATGCAAATTCTAGGGGGATTGACGGAGATAGAAATTATAACCGAAAATGAAAAGAGGACGATACAGCAAAACTTTACAGACTTGGGAGTTTTGTCTAGCAACACGATGTAGTTATTGCGTCCTATCAACTGGGAGTTAACAAAAGGACGGACTCAAAAAACGCTTTCCTCCAGATCGATGAAAACTATAAAGTGGTGGTAATGACGTCATAGTCACACCCCCCTGTGACGTCATCATTATCACTTTCCCACCATCCTCCAGATCGATGAAAACCGGAAGTGACATCATAACCCCCACTTTTCATCACCTGACCGGAAGTGACGTCATTACCCTCACTTTGATCACGTGACCGGAAGTGAGGTCATTAGGTTTGCTGTGACGTCGTAAGTGAGGTATCATAGAGGCATCAAAAAGAAACAAAAAGGCATCAAAAAGCACTTTCCTACCATCCTCCAGATCGATGAAAACTAAAAAGGGGGGGGGGGGCCCCAACACTTCCCACCCTCCTCCAGATTGACAAAAAAGTACCAAAAGACACTTTTCCACTATCTTCCAGATTGATAAAAAACGAAAGAAAGGTAGCAAAAGGCACTTTTCCACCGGAAGTGACGTCATTAACCCCACTGTGTCGTCATAATTGAGTCATGGAGGTATCAAAAGGATGCAAAAAGAGTAGCAAAAGGCACTTTTCCACCATCCTCCAGATCGATGAAAACCGGAAGTGACGTCATTACCCCCACTTTGATCACATGACTGGAAGTGACGTCATTAGGCTCACGGCGTAAGTGAGGTTATGGATGTAGCAAAAGGATGCAAAAAAGTAGCAAAAGGCACTTTCCCACCATCCTCCAGATTGATGAAAACTAAAAAAGTGGGTGTAATGACGTCACTTCCCCTCCAAATTGATGAAAAATAAAAAGTAGCAAAAGACACTTTTCCACCATCCTACAGATTGAGAACGAAAAAAAAGGTAGCAAAAGACACTTTCCACCATCCTACAGATTGATGAAAACCGGAAGTGACGTCATTACCCCCACTTTTCATCACCTGACCGGAAGTGACGTCCCCACTTTGATCACGTGACCGGAAGTGGGGGTCACGGAGGTAGCAAAAGACACCACCCTCCAGATAGGTGAAAACGAAAAAAAGGTAGCAAAAGGCACTTTCCCACCATCCTCCAGATCGATGAAGCCCCACTTCCGGTTATGACGTCACTTCCGGCTATGACGTCACTTCCGGTTATGACGTCACTTCCGGTTGTGACGTCACTTCCGTCCGGGGATGTACAACTCAATCGCGTTCTTACCCTACTCGTATGACGTCACACTTCATCACACGTTGGCGCATGCGCCCAACAAGATGGCGCTCGGCTCTCACATTCCTCACTGCAGCTAGTGAAGAACGGCAGCACAAATTCCTTTCAAATGAATCGCACGCCCCCTAAACTAGTTCTCCCTCCCCACGAGCAACAAGTGGACACTGTCCAATCGCTTATCTACCCAGTATTTAGTTTTGAGTGGATTACCGAATAGCTGAACGAACGTTCACGAGTCTTTGTAGCGGTAATATTCACGGTAGCTACTTTCTTGAATACTTTAATTTAATAAATCACGCAGAGATTGAGTTTTGGTTCGCGCTGCTATGGTCAGAGCGGTTCGGTCTCGCAGCCGCCATGTTAGAAGCACAAGCCGGCGCGCACTCGCTAGTGTGCTGCGATGACGTCATTCCTCCAAAGTCCAAGGTAGGAAATCGCGTTCGCTGTCTCGCGCCGTGGAAACATCAAACTTAGATTCTAAATTAACTATTGCGTAATTAACACGAATGTTGGAAACTTCATGCAACTTGCATCTTGTTTTTGTCGTACTTAACTAACGATAGTGAAATTTAGGATGGAATGGTTTAGCTTTCCTCTAAACAAATCGTTTAATTTTTCTCGGTCGCTTTTTAAAAATACAATAAAAACGTTGCACAATTTCCTGCATGCTATGAATTCAATTTCTGCTTTAGAAATTTAATTCTAGAACGTAGGAAATTTTGTGCAAGATTTCTATTGTGTTTGATACTTTTGCGTTTTGAAAATCTAGCTACTTTGCTATTTCTGAAGTTGGATCTTAGACTTTTACAAAATTGTAACACTGTATAATCGGGGTGTACTTCCCTCTGTGTGCAGAAGAGGAAATTACTTTACAGCTGGTATAAGGATCGAAAGAAGGCAGACGCTTAACCTGGATTGAGATAAGAATTTTAATTTTTTGAATTTTTTGGTAATAGTTTTGAGTTAGAGAAAAAGAATACACGGGAATTTTTTATTTGGTAACTATCGCCATTTCTAACTCTAAGAAAACTTTAAAAAATATCTGTTTCAAAAAGCTGTAAAATATATAAGTAGCTTTTTCAACTTGTCAACTCTTTCAACTTTTCCTATAGAAAAAAAATGATATTCAATGTCGCAAGAATTTTTTAGTTAATATCACCCATATTAAAGCCCACCACTCACCATTTTTGCATGACTGAAAAATTGCATGCAGTAGAACTCTTCCCCCACCCCCCCTCCCCAGTGCCCCAACCCCAACACTCAGGTACACCAATACAAAAATGTAAAGGCAAAACTTGAAATCAAATGAATAAACTGTGCTTTTATTTTTTAAACTAAATTTAATTTATTTATGTTTGTTAAAGAATCCAGTTATTCAATAAGAAATAAATGTCTTGTATCAACTATGGAATACATGTGTATCCTTATTTTATGTGTTTATGGGGCATATTATATTAACAAATATTGGACTGCAATGAAACTTATGTTACATGATTCAGGCTGAATTAAACGGAATAAAAGTGGCTTTCCCTACACCTTCTGCCTACGAGAAATAATGAACGTACAAGGATTTGACCCATGAGTCTATGAACCGATCATGACTATGAGGTCGTGGAGGTTTGTTGTGCAAAACGTAAGCAGATGCATCTGCTCATTAATTTCAATAGTATCGCGAATAGTATTGAGAGTGGTTTATGCGAGAAAACATATTACAATATTATTTTCGAAATCTCTTCGTTGCCACATTATTCATGTAGACCAGCTGGACCCGTGCATGCTTCACGATGGATTGAATTTCCCGGACTTATACCGCCCGCGCACTGAGCGACTTGGCCGCGCGGCCAAGTTGCTGCAGCCAATGAAAATGATTAGTGCGTGGTCTTACATAAGCGGTAAAGCCCTAACCAGACTGGATGCTCGCCGCTGCACGCCGACGTAGTATGGTGTAAAAAGACTTCAATATTCGTCTCAAACGCAACACCAACCACACAATTGCTGCAATGTTGACCTTGTAGGCACGTAGTTACGCATAGCTTCGCACGAAATTTTCTTGTGTCTGGAGAGGCCTTAAGCATTCTCATTGGCTGCAGCGACCTGGCCACTTGTTTCCAAGTGTTTGGTCCAAGTGTTTGGTTTTCTTACGAAAGTACATAACGATTTCAATTTACTTAAACCCCGCCACCTGCATACCCAGTTCCCTAACCAGTGAGCACACCCCATGCACCCGCTGTACTCGCACATTGTGGGATTAAACCCATGCATGCTGTACAATGTATTAATTATGTGCAAAATCTCTTTGTTGGCATATTTTCATGCAGAGATAATAAGTTCTTTGTTTTTTTTTAAGTCCATTTTGTTCTATATAGCTTGGGGGAAGGCATAAAAAAATTCGAACAAACTCCACTGTTCACCAGAAAAACCACGTATCTTTCTGGATCAGTGATTTTGTTTGAATTTGTTTTGCAGATATTAGAGCTCAATCTTACGAAATTGTGTGTACGAAAGTAACACAGTAAAATAGTTAACCCCTCTTCCCTGGAAAATCACGTTCGAAAAGGGAAAAAGGTTGAAAGGGCACGGTTAAACGCCCCTTCTCTCCCACCCATACTCTAGGAAAAAAACAGCATGAACGATACACTGAAACAACATGTTTTTACAATGTTTTGTCTGCTGGAAAGTTACACGATTTCCCCTCCCTTTTCCCGTAAAAAAAAGGAATAAAAGTAAAAAACTAAGAAAGTATGCGTACTGGAAACTTGCACTTGGGGAAGGAAAAGCACGTTCAAAATAATCCTCCTGCACCCCTATACCCGTATCCTACAGAACAGGCTATAGAAAAGTCTCACTTGGAAGCAGATAGGGCCTCAAAATGTAGAGATTTACAACATGTTTGAAAAGACACGTTATCCGCTGCATGCCTTATGGACACGGACATAAAAGACCCACATAAGAAACCACATCGCGGGAAGGGGAGAGGGGGTAACCCACCAGCATCTTAACCCCCCTCCCTCCAGAAAAAGTCCACAAATAAAAGCTCTACCAGAGATCAGGGCCACCAAAATGCGTGGACGACGTGGACGGCGTGGTCAAAATTACTTGGACGATGTGGTCAAAACGATGTGTTTTGCACCAATTTGTCTACTACTGCTGACATGACCATACGAGTGTAATTCTAGGTCATACAAATCTAAACAAATAGATAATGTTATTATCAACCAGTCAATGACAAGTGAAAGCAAGTCTAAACAGGTCAGTAGGATAGGACACTCCGAAATAAATCGCAGTGCAAAACAGCGAGGTGTTCCGCAAACTGTCTGTGACAGACAAACACACAATCCATAATATTCATAATATCTTTCGCAATACATGATGCCAAAGCCATCACTTCTCATACTATGACACTTAAGTCAACAAAGTATTCCTTTCTTTGAGAGGGGTTGCGAAAGTTATAATGTGATAGAGGAGGAACATCAAATATGGACGGCCCACAACACTATTGCACATGTCGTACACTGCGATAAAATTGTTTTATTGTAGTAGCTCCCATCCCTACTTCAAAGAATACTCATATCTAATCTCTTTTAAATAGATCTACGCGTTTGGCCGTATTCGCAGTGCATTTAAACAGACAAACTGAAACTAAGGTCAGATTCGGTTCACATAGGCACAAACAATTAACCAGTGTGTGGGTGCGCCCAAATCATTAGTCATAATTACGCTGCGGGTACGGCCATTGGGTGCAGCATCGCATCGTATCAATGGTGGAGTAGGGAACACCATCTGTTTTCATCAATGGAAAGTTATAGTGCGAATAAGCTACTGGGCGAAACTACATCAGTGCTTAATTTGTAATTTGAAAAGTTCCGGAACTGACACTTGCTATCAGAGGAAGGAGGGGAAAATCATTTACATGTCCTCGCAATAATAGTAGGCAGCTCCGGAAGGTGAGCCTAGCGGATCGAGGCCTCCGAAAAACCTCTACCTTTAGGCCTACACTTTAGTTTTGTTACGATGGGTGAGATTGAATTAAAACGAATTCACTAAATGGTATGGCAGTTTTATGTTGGTTTTATGATGGATTGCATTTAATTAGACATCGCTCAAATTCCCTAAAGATGAGACTTTTCAGTACAGGTGAAATGATCACCTTAAAAGACCGGAACGGCGTTCCGGCTTTTAAAAAAGAACCGGAACGACGTTACGGACCGTTCCGGCCCAAATTAAGCCCTGAACTACATCAGAGATTCAAGAGGGGGCAGAGACAACTTGGGAAAAGCTGCTCAGCTACATTGCATGTCCTGGAATCAGGAACAGATTTAATAGGGTTCACCCCTTTCCCCGCACCCGGTCCTTCGATCCAAAACGGCCTTTTCGGTAAACAATAATCAAAACTTTTTAAATGATGGCCTTTGCGGCCATATTGGAAGGAGGGGGACTCTGGGGTGAAAATACTGAATGTGAAGGTAAAAGAACGAAAAGTAAAAAACAAACAAAAAAAACAAAAACACGGAAAAAAGTCATCAGATTTTCGGCGACACAATGGGGCTTTTCTGGACTTGCTCACCCGGATCTTCCGCTTTAATCTTCCGTTTGTGAGATGTCCTGTGATGTCCATGGATACGTGATAATCGTCAAGTGACCTTGGACACGTTAAACCCATTAACATGAAAGGGTTGGGGTAAGGGCATTTGGGGAAGGAATGAACTAAAACGTTATATACCCAGCCTGGGTTCAGATGCTGTTTCTGTCGTACAGGAAAAGGAAAGCCTAACCACGCGAGCGAGGGGAAAATTTTCGGCTCGCCCCGCTCGTCTGGATAGTTGCACGTGGCGAGACGTCGTTCGTGCCGCCGTTCATAGTACGGGCTCCAACTAGTCACTGATTAAAAATGGACCTTTCTCACTCGGTCAATGAACGACACTCAACGCACCAACCCGCAACGTACCTACGTTCATTATTCATTTCCTGGTAGCATTTGAAAACAAGTAAAACGATTAAACGAGTAAACTATTAAAGTTATTCAACAAACCTCTTACCTGTTTGACGGCTCATGCGCAAACGCCCTGTTGTGGCTGTATGCCAAGTAACGTGTATTCTGAAAAGAGTTCCTATAGAGTGCTGTATCGTTAAGCGATAACAGTTGTTCCGGTATTAAGTGTTTGAAAGGTTGATAAAATATAATTATCGTAGCTTAACTACAAACAAATAACGCTTTCGCGCAAGGAATCAAATATTACGAAATAATGTCAGTTTAGAAGCAGACACGATTGTTATTTATTTATCAGCGGCGGAACTTCCTTGCTGATAACTGCCCTGAATGTTTGCACAGCCGTGTACCTTGAACTTGTGATATTATTTGTTTTGTGACGTTGTATTGCACGATTTATAGTTGTTAGATAGCCACTAGTTCTGCATAAAACAAAATTTGTTAAGGATCCTGTCAAGTTTTCGCTCTTTCAAGAGTGATGTCAAAATCGACCTCACCCAGAAGTTTTTTACTTTAGAAATTTAATAAAAAATAAATAAAATCAATTGGAAGGGGTGTAGGTAGTAAGTATTTTCCAGTGTGCTTTTCCATTTTCTTGACGTTATTCATTGTATTACACCATATTGGCGTCTGATGTCACTTCAGACCGAAACTTGGCTAAAAACCCTTCACAAATTACGTTTTGGTTAGAAATTATCGCACAAAATGCAGGGTGGGGCGGAAAGGAAGGGCCACCCTTGGCAATCAAATATGGTTATTATTAGGATTATGAAACTTTGCATGGTATGTAGGCGAACGGGGGCCCCGGCCCGCCCAACCAACCATGTATCGATCGCTGGCCTTGATTCAAACTTTCAAGGTCATCGTGAAGATAATTTTTTTAACCATGCTTCGTAGAACTCCAGTGTAAATTAGAAACTTGTAAACAGTGTCAAGGCATAGCCATTGCAAAAAACGGAACGAAATTCGGTACGTTACTTTAGGAAATACGGAAATTACAAGCATCATTATGTTGTACTGACCAAGTGGCTTTCCTGCCAAACAGTAAGTGTGAAATTAAGTCCAGTGGTCCACAAAGTACGTGAAGCCTGCTTGGAAACAAACAGCAACTGACAAACTGATGACTCAACATCAGCTGGACACAATCCGCTACATTACACGTATAGACAGAATGGTGCTACAAACTACAGCATTTAATGCAAGTTAGCATAATTTAGTCACCGTGGTCATCTAGAAAATAAAACTAAAGTTGTCCGTCCCGCAGGTTAACATTTCTGATTTTGTTTCAGAACTGATCACAGTTACTGAATTATGCCAATTTGCGTATGCTGCTAACACCATTATCTACCAATTACAATGCGTGGTGTACGAAAGACCCTGACACAACTGTTTCGCAGAAAAGCCACTCGGTCATCACAACATAATGATGCTTGTAATTTCCGTAATTCCTAAACTAACGTACCGAATTGCGTTCCGTTTTTTTGTAATGGTCATGCCTTGTCAATGTCTACAAGTTTCTAATTTACACTTGGGTTCTACAAGGCATGGTTAAAAAGTTAGCATCACGATGACCTTGAAAATATGCGTCAAGGTCAGTGATTGACACATGGTTAGTCGGCCCCCCGTTCGCCTACATACCATGCAAAGTTTCATTTTCCTAACATTAACCATCTTTGATTGCCTAGGGTGGCCCTTCCTTTCTGCCCCACCCTGTATATGTTCTTAACTGTTGAGTAATTATTCCATTAACAGTTTTATGTTAGGTAATAAATAAAGACCACACTATGCTTTAACTTTGGCCGTTAAGAATAATGACAGCCGTGAAACGTTTAATTTCACAAACTTATTTGCATTGTCTGTCTCGTCTGTCGACCTTTCTTCACGTAGGAAAGAACGAAAGAAGGAAGAGAATGTTCAGGTCCAGAATGGCCATATAGGGTGTACCATTGGGCCATTGGCAGGCCCCGTATTGTTCTGACACTTTAACTCCTTTGGGGTTTTTTATTTTTTTTAAATAAAAGCACTATTTTCGATTGGTTTTGCTTCAGTCACACATTTCCTCCTTGAACATTTTTTCTCAGTTTCGTAAGCCTTTTATTCCCCCTTCCCACCAATCCTGAAGAAAAACTTTATTGAAATGATGAATAGCAACACTGGAAAACGGACGTTTCTTGCAGTTTAAAATCTGACACACAAAAAAAACAGTGGAATATAATAAAATAACAAATGTTATGGGTTTAGCCTTGGACGCCGCTTACACCATTCCCCAAAATTCTCTAATTGGAGTTGCCATCGTTTAATTAGACATAAGTGTCTCACAAATCAACTGACAACCATTTCATTCCATAAATGGCACAGACGCCCTTCCCTATCCAGTACGACTTTAGGAACGTCAACGTATAGGTATTTGTGCCCACTATCGACCCTGCTTCACTCAAAACTCCCAACTTCCAACTTCATATTAATTTTTGTTTTTAGTGACTCGTGCTGCGAAGCAGTGCAGAGGCACTAATCCTGCGTTGATGACTGTCGGTCTGTCTCCACCATAACTTCTAAATCTGTTGTCCGACTCATTTTAAAATTGGCATGTGCATTCTATCCTTAATTGATATTAGATGTTATAAGATGTAAGTTCGAAAATCTTTACAATTGGTCGAGGGATTTTGAGGAAAGGGACTTTCAAAATTAATGGCATCAACAACTGAAAACTGTTCACCGTTATAATAACTATTCAGGGAAATGAATCCGAAATTATTATACAACTAAAACGAAACCTAAAAGCGTGCACGATATGTATTTCAATTAATAGTTGAAGGCCATTCACACAACATTCACGCCAACCTGACGTTTTTTTTTTACCAAATACACAAAATTACGAAATTCCTCTTCGTTTAAACTAAAATTCCGTTTTTCAATAATTACCTTCTGTGAATCTGTAGAAATGCAAATGGCTTCCTTATAGTAGTTATGATATACTGTCCTGACGAGTGCAAATAGGCTTTATTGACAGAGACCCCGTTGTGATAAGAGCGTGTCATTTTACGTGATAAGACTTTGTGTGTTATCTCTATCGTCTGTACACAACCGGGACTGAAGTACGCTATCGGCTACATTCCATTCCATTCAAGAAGCTGTCACAAAACACAAGCATATCACAGAAATGCCATGCTTTGTCAAAGAAAACATGATAACAACAACAAGAGAAGTTGAAGTACAAGATAATGCTCACAAAACTGTCAACAAAAAATATTTTTTCTTTTATGTATCTAAAAAGCATGTGCATGGGAAGTAGGGGGGGGGGTACCCGGTAGCGACCTCGGTAATTAATACGTCGCAAGAGTGATTTAAAATCGGCAGTTATTATAACTGTATTTCCTCAACAGGGTATGCAGAAACTAGCTGTAGGACTGTTCCCATGTAAACTAGGAACCAGTTCGTAGTATCGTTGGATAAAAACCACTCCAACCTTTCAATCAAGCCTAGCTATTAGTAAAGGCAGGAGAATTTACTGTAAGATTTGATGTAGGTGTGCCACCATATTTCAATATTTTTCATTAAAATCTGACATATAAGCTTTGCTGGGCTTGGTAAGCTGGTATATAAGCTTTGTTATACCAAAGCTTATGTACCACTGTGGGAACGTAGCAAGTGTGCCAACATTTATAAATATCTGATTTATCACTTCGGTGATCTGGACCTGATTTTCATTTTTTGCTTGGTGGACTTCCGTCTTCGAACACTTTTATGCAGTTCGCTCTACAAACCAAATTATCCTAGAGAGCTGGTTTTTATCAAATTTTACAGGGACACTTCCACTAATGTCCCGCTTTCTAACAGCAATTTCAACTGGGGGGGGGGGATTGAGGCTTAATGGCGCGTCGACAACTTGGTCATTAGCGCCAACCTCAGTCACAGTGCAGTGCCACTGCACCACACATTACAGAGATGTTATTCAAACCCCTAATCTAAATCTTGTCATACATCTGTACCGCCTGCAAAAATTGAAAAACACCGGACAGGAGGGCAGACTTATCGCCCAACTGACGACCGATTTCAATTGGTTGTACCATTCCGGAGTTATGGGAGAGAGAGAGAGAGAGAGAGAGAAATAATATTTTATTGGGGCCACAGCCCGTAGCTTTAATCCCATGCACCTACATAAAGCGAGATACAGTATATCCAGTCAGGTCATCGAGTACACCTAACAAACACCAACTAACACTCCTGATCACAAATTTGAAACACCATTACCTTCCCACTGCGTACAAACTAAACCATGCACCACGGCTGTTTACCGTGACGCGCATGTCACGTGACTAAGCTAGTCCACTCAAGCGCCTAGACATCCGCTATTCTCGTTTGTCAGTGGCTAACGCATGATGACATCGCGGTATACTATAGCTCACTAGCACACACAGTCCGTCTGGAGCCCTGACGTGGGATGAGAGAGCTTACGCGAGCACAGCAGTCGCCTTGACAAATTTGGCAATATCATAGTCACTGGACATCCCTCTTATGGTTACTTGCTCGTAGGAGAATGCTACACGACGCCGCGACCCGGACCCAACGTTGGATTTTCCCATGCTCCGTTGTCCGCTGCGAACAGGTTACCAACAGATGCAACACACCCGCTTGCTCGCCACAGTCACAAGCCAACAAAAGGCTCCAACCCAGCCGCTTCCTGTGCGGCTGAAGGAGACAGTGTCCAGTTCTGAGAGGCGATAAGATCTTGACCATCGTGAACGGGAGGTCGTCAAGGACATTCCTGTATGTGCATTCAGGATGGATCTCGAAAAGGGTGCGACCTGTCTCACTCTGAAACCATTCAAGATTCCACAATCACAACGCCCACGCATGCAGAATCGACTTTTGCGCTCTCGCTGACAGAGTGAGCTCAGTCAACCACGTGCGTAGCAGCTTCTTTGGCCACACCGTCTGCACTGTCATTCCCCACTACGCCGCTATGACCTTTGATCACCAAGTAGCCCGTCTGCATGGCCGCCCAAAGCTTCCAGCACATGCTGAAAACCATTGGGTCCTCAACCGCCAAACACCGAGCAGCTCCTCGTATGGCAGAAATTGCTGACCGCGAATCCATCAGAATCAGCACCCTGGGCAGGAGCAAATCTGCAGCTACATCAAGCGTGACAGAAAACACAACCATTTCGCAAACGAAGCTTGAAAAGACATGCCGGAGCTTCCTACGAACTGGGAGCTTCAGCTCCTGGACACTCACTCCCACTCTTCCAGAATTTTGCTTGTAATCGAAGATGCATCACAAAAAAGGCTACACAGTACAAACCTGGTTACAACCCCCGGTGAAGACCTTGTCTAGAGTTGGGCACCAGACTCACGGCAAGCTGAGTGCACTACTGCTACGCTTGTCAACAGAGCGAATGCCGGTGGCCTCAACAAATTCACACCCCGACCCGCAACCTCAAGAGGGCGGCAATCTTCTTCACACAGGGTCGCATAGTCCAGAGGATCTTTGCAACTGGATAGCGCACCTCTCTGATGATGATGCGCAAACATAAAGCAACACGATTTTCATCTGCCCTGATTAATGCCCTTTTCGCCGAAGGAAAGCCCAGCTGAAACAATACGCAACAATGTAAAAACCCATTGTTGCCGGGAAAGCCCGCACTTTCATCTGAAGGCGGGAAAAGTGCGGGCATTCCCTAGGGAATGCCCGGGGTTTGAAAAACAGCTTATTTTAACAAAACAAAACAAAAAACACGTTTGAAGTAGCAAAGCACTACATTACAATGCCGTTACATTTACAAAAGAGTAATGATTGTAAAATGGTTACAGTTTTTCATCACCAAATGTTTGACCGGGTTTTCATTTGTAATACTCCGGCCTGATACATTTGCTACGACTTTCATAATACCGATGATATTTGCTTGCATACTACGGCTGCTTTTCTTGTACTGTTGTAAGGATTTCAAATTACGGTGGTGAGTTGTTTGCACAATGAGCTGCTCGTCTACGTTGGGATGATACAAAGTTGTTGCTGACACGAATGTTGTGATTGCTTAATTAGCCATCCAACTTAGCAATTGGCATCTGTTGCAACATTTTTGATGATGTTGCCCAGAACATTTTTACCCACGGGGCGGTTGTAATACAAAATGTTATTACTTTATTTCTTTTTGGGGCAAAAATACACAACCTCAGTATTTGCATGTTCGGCCAATAATTTTGATACAGTCTGTGCACGTTGCCAGGACAACGAGAATGATTGTCGGGAAGATAAAATGCTTTGACGCTTTTTGGTTGCACTTTTACATGTTTTAAATAAATTAGCACAAATTCATGTAAATTATATAAAGCAAAGAGGAAAACAAGCCAAACAGCAAAAATAATACACTAGAATTAATGTAGTACAGTAAGCCACCTTTGGAGTGGCATGACCTGGATTCAAACTAGCAACCCAATTCGTCCATACATCACATAGCTGTTCGGCTTGTTTTCTTCTTTCCTTTTATATGTTTTAACGCATGTTGATTTATTTTTGAAACGTTTAATATGTATTAAAGGTATTGTCGCCCATTTTCATTTGACCTGCCAAAAGTTTGTTGTCTTTGTGTTACAGTTCTGTCCTGATTTTTGCCACGCAACGCACAAACATGCACATCGAAAAGCACAAATACGGAATACGATAAGGCATTTTGATCATCAGTAGCCTACCAAGAATTTTAGTTTCCCGCAACACGTTCAACTATTTTCGAATCTTTACCAATAATGTAAAACAATGGCCCGTTATTTCAAGAACGTACCAATACCACGTTCTTTCAAAGCATAGAACGTCTGTCAACAATAGCCGACAATGGGAACGAGCTCTTCGCCGTAATGGGCATTAAGTCGGATAATGACCGAAAACCTTGTGCATTCCTAAACAATGGCCCTCGGGACGCTGCGCGCCCTCGGGCATTGTTTAGGAATGCCCGCGGTTTTCGGTCATTATCCTTTACTGTGGGGCCCTGAACGGTCAGTTTTATTCTTTTTTATTGTTTTAAACATTGTTATTAGGCAACAATGCTAATAAGAAATCGCCAGCCGCCAAGGCATAGGCTGAAGATGGAAGATAGATGGTGTATTTCGGAGCAAAACCCTGCCGGGTAATACGCCCCATAACTTACATGCAAACACTAGAAAAAAGCAAAGTACTATAAAACTAACTAAACCATAGTACAAAGGACACCAAACAAGCCCGTGACAGACTAACATATACTAACAATGCTGGTGAGCATACAATTCACTCGTACTTTGAAGAAACGTGAAGAGAAAGCATTAACCTTATTACAAATTAGTGTATGTAGTGGTTTTAAGTCACCCTCCAGTGTTAATGCTAAACTGTCCGTTGCCCACTTGGCTTGCCATCCTGTAATAATACGAATAATGTTAATACGGGATGTGGAGAGTTGCTCCCTATTTATTACAGCGTACTTGGAGGTGTCGAAGCCATGGCCCAAGAAGTGAGAGGGGATTTTTCAAGATAATTCCAATCGAAAATTTACAGGGTCTTTTACTTGCCACCATCGACATGAGTAACGAGGAGTCATACGGCCTCTCTTTTCCCGAAATTCTAGTGCTGACTGGGATCAGGCTCGAACTCGAGACCTGGGCGCATGAGATCGCTATGGTAACCATCAGGCCGCCTTGTCCTCTATAGAGCAGTGACACGACGTAGTGTTATTGTATATAACTCTATGCTGGAGCCTTAATGGGTTAGCTGCAAGGGGCACTTCAGAGAGAAACAGAAGGGCGTCATACTGAAGCCGATGCTGTGAAGAGTGATTTCTTAGACCTAAAACGTGCGATTTTTGTTGCTGGAAAAAGCAACGTTATTTTAAGCCTAAGAAATCCGCTTTTCCGTTGTTTTTCCCTCCATTTTTATGTAGTGCACCTTGTAGTTATGCCCTCCAAAACCCATACTGGTGCCAATATGGCGACAAATGTCACTGCTCTATAGTGTACTATTTAAAGGGTGTAGTTTCGATGCATAATCGATAAAATTCGATATAACAATCATTTTTTTTCACTGTTAGCAATTGTTCTCATTCGAACCTATCTGAAACATTGAGCATGGGGTGGTAGTCGATAGCCTAACGACCCTGGCTCACGAACTACATGATAAGATGTCATTTCATTATACTATCGTTAGAGGTTTGTGATACCAGGCAACTTGTTTGTCATGGATGATATTAACAGATGCCATCAACACGATTTGGCAAAGTTTTTTAAACATTTGAGTTGTGACATCAATAACTGATAGCAGCGTAGGTAAGCATCAGCTGAGGTGCAGACTTGCCAAGTATGGTATTGACTAATCATCACGCTATGACTGTTCTGTATGGCGTGTATACTTTGTTTGTCTAGTGCCTTAGAATTAATATTGTTGTTGAAAAGATGAGGATCGCAGGTTGATTGTTTTTTCGTCGGGGAAAACAAGCAACAACCTGTCAAAAAAAAAAAAACAGATAACGGGTCTGGCGTTCTATTAAGACCCCTCCCGTGACACCAACGAAACACAAAATAATAGAATAACATCTGAAACGTCATTATCAACGTAAAAGCAACTGAGTCGAACTAAGAATTAGTTCCTATTCCCTTGTTTTTAATTTTGTGGGTGAGTTACAGCGTGCTAAAGAGGCTCAGAATAAGGTGGTCATGATACTAGAGCGTATCTTGACATGTTGTTGTTCTTGTTGTTTGCCTCTGTCATCAGCGCACACACTAGTTTGTGTTCCGTCCCAAACAGCTTAAACTGCTATCCCATAACCATAAACACGTCTTGAACAAAAAAAGACACCTTGCTAACTTTGTTTTAAGCTGGCAGATCAGAGCTTAGAATCTTGCATCGAATGCGTAAAAGCCTTTCATCCAAATTCCGTCCAATGTCACCACATAGTTTCAGCCTGTTGAACTGGTGAAGTTCGTTTTCACGAGTTTTCAACTCTGGAAGAACTGAACGATCCCCAAAAAAACAGGGAGTACAAAGTGTAGATTTCTTGCGGGGCCAAATATGTGTTCATTAAAGAAGAAACTTTAGAAAAAGATTCTGAAAGTGCCGCCAGTACCATACCCCATCATCTCCAAAATGCAATGGGGTTCTGCTTGCGTATGGTACAGACGGAGATAGGGTATGTGAGAGTATTATTCTAAAAGTTGTTTTGGTGGAAAAATTTATTTATCTGTAGCAAAAAAAAAAGTCCGAACTAAGTTCAAACGTTCAGCATGAAGTTTCGTTCCCTCCTCTACATTTTTTTTACTCAACCGCTTCCATTCCGTCCAGATCAGCACATTCCTGGTTAGTAAAACTGTTTGTTGCCCCTCTCTTTTCTTACGTTGGGCCTCTAAATTCAGCACAGTTCAGTACTAGTTTTATCTAACATAATAATTTGCTATGGGCGAAATAGAGCATCAGCTGCAGCAAAAGGATAATAGTTGTAAATTCATAATAATGAAATGAATAGTAGACAGGACTGGCTATCAGTGGAATGGTGTTGTATTGTTCTTCACTAAAAAAATAAACGGATCATGGTACCTCATAAGAATAGTCCAGAGGACTGGCTGGCCGGCCAGCCAACTGCGTAATGCTGCCAGGATGCCGTGCGAGTAGTGACTCACGTTGGGGTTAAGGGGAGCAATGGATGTAGGCGAAAGTGTGTCGTAGATACGCGGGAGGGAGCAGAGGGCGAAGAATCTACGTATGCTTCATTTGCGGGAGAGGAGACAATGATGGAAGGATGGAAACGTAGTTGGGGTGGAAGTACATCGTAGCAAATGTGCATCGTAGTAAATCATGCAAAAAAAAACCCGATGCAGCAGGAAAAGAACCGGTGTTGGGAGAAAGATGAAGCGAAAGTCCGAAGTAGGTACATCGAAATGTTTTCATCGTAGTTAGTGAAGACCGAAAAACAAAAGACAAAAAAAGGAGCCAAGTAATTTCAGAATGTTGTTAACATGCATGGAATTCATGCAAGCTAAATTGCACAGATAACATGTGGAGTGGGAAGGGCGGGGAGGGGCAATGGTAAGTCAGCACTCACAAAAAAGGGGGCCACGTAATTTATTTTAGTGATGTTATAAAATAAATTCACCCGTCTTTAGACGGGCTGTAAGCTAGTAATATATCCACTAGCCTCAAAAAGGACAAGGATTTGTAAACAATGCCTTCAAAATCGGATATCAATTAACTACATGCACATGTAATTCGCTAGCCTCAAAAAGGATTTTGAATAAATTATATTGGGCCACCGGCCCGAAGCCATGCGCCCACTCAGCAAACACATGCACACACTACAGCAACAGGGGGGAGGGGGGGCATCGGGGAAGCCTTGTCCCCCTGTCGGGGAGTAACCGAGATTGTCGTCGGGGAACAGCCGGAAGACTGAGTCTACATGACAACGTAAAATTCGTAAAGATTTGGGGGGAAAAGCTCAAAATAGAGTTTACCGTTTTGTTTGTCAGTAGTCCTACTGTTGTTATATCATTACCTCCATAATTTAAGAGCTGGCTTAGTTAATGCAGAAATGTCAACTAAATATGTGCAAAAAAAAAAACGTTTTAAGGATTTTTTGCTAAGTTTTCGTCGTTTGAATTCTTGATACCAATGATGAACTGAGCGAAAAACGTGTACAGTAAGTGGCTAAACTGAAAATTGATTTGCTGCGTTAGACCGTCAACGCCATGATTTAACAGGTATCTTAGTTATGATACGTGTCTTACACGTTTGGATGCCAACGCCTTACCAGTTATCTTTAAAAGGAGAAGGACCGATTTTAAAAGCCCAACGCACTACGCGAAGTTTGTGAAGGGTCAAACGGACCCCAAACAAACGGAGCAATAGCAGCCCAGTAGTCAGAGTCCCGGCCTCCCCACCAAGAGGACGCCTACTCAAATTCAGTGTCGAACCAAATCAGGATTTAAAATAAAAGTCACTGTTTACACAAATGGCCGTGTGCCTTTAAGGGCCAACTATGTGTTCTTTCTATGGTTATAACCGAAACGTCAGCTAAATTTGTACAGAACAAAACTTGTTAAGCTTTCCTTCCAAGTTTTCGTCAGCTGAAGTCTGATAACAATTAACTCCATAAAAACCGAACAAAGAATGAAAAGTGAAAACTAAGTTGGCGGTTTGATTTGCTAGTAGCCCTTTTCCTCTTAGCCCATCGCTACTGTGATTTTAAAACTAATTCTCAGTTAATTCAAGAACATCAGCTAAACATTCTGACATTTGAAAAGTAATCAACAATATTTTTCACACATAAATTATTCATTTTAGTTAACGTTAATTTAATAATATTTAAAAAAAAAATCATCAGTTGATTTTATTTGTAAATAAAATGCATAAAAAACAGAATTTTGGTCACAGTTAGGTTTTTAATGACCTCCCATGGTAAAGAATGTTGTCAAAAATTATCCGAAATTTGCTTCACAATATGGTGCAAACGTGTCTCAGGATGCCGAAAATAGGCCCTGGAATAGTATCAAATGCTTCAGCTTCCGGTGCTCTGCCCCGGACCCCGCTGGGGGAGCTTACAGCGCTTCCCCAGACCCCCTAGCTGGTTTCGTCGAGCCCCTGCTAAAATATAACACTTTTTTACAAAAAAATGCTCATTTTATCTGCCCCCCCCTTGCACTGGCCCCCGTCGGGGATCATTGGCCCCCCCCCCTCCCCCTATATGCAGTTTGCTGGCGCCACTATTACTACATCACAAAGCAACTCCTGTAAGTAGCAACTTAATAAACTCAACTCAGCACTGCCGGTGCTCCTATTTTTTTAGTGAAGACCAATAAAACTAAATTCTTTCCAGGTTCTCTAGTATTTTTGCCGTTTTTTGCTGCCGTTTTTTATCGTTTTTGCTGCCGATGCTCAATTTCTCCCGTAACAAGTTATTACGTTATACTAGCGGAAAGCCTGAACTAAGTTCGGGGAGAAGCATATGCATGAGGAAAAACTATGGCATCCTCTAACTACACAACATTACAACGTGAAAGACCAAGGCAAGTGACTCCCGTCCTACGCCACGCATCCCCAGTATCTTTTTTAATTAACAACTATAGGAAGCCCGTGCTACGTACGGCTGGTGTTGGATGCACCGTTTGCAGCACCGGCACGGTTTATTCACTCACGTGCATGTCCATTGTTTCACTGAATCAAGTTTCTTCAATTAAATTTTTGAGCACACTGCCTAACAAACAGTGATTTTCGTTTGCTTCGCGCACTCAGTCAGCACATCATGGGACTCAAATTACAGTACGCACCACTTAAAAAATTTGCTCGCTGAAGCGTAGTTGCATGAAACAGTTTTCCGCTGGCTAATAATTGTACTTCTTTACTGAAGTCTGTTCTATGTACGGTGGTGTCGGATGCTGCAAAATTGGTGTGGTCTGATCTGTCTTTTGTGAGTCAGGGCGGCAACAAATTAAGTTTCTTTTTTCAGTTAAAATAAAAACTACAAAAAAAAAATGTACGTGACAAAATTAGTTAGTTCTATCGTAATTTGTTCTAGAATCACTTTCACATTGTTTAGAAATGGAACGCTAAGTCAAGGGAAATGCAGTTGGCCAATAAATATTCTGATACCCT
>JAHWFP010026012.1:53180-77767 GCA_023313725.1 Lithobius niger
ACGTGTAAAAGAAGCTCCAGCTTGTTTTTTGGGTCGCTGGAGATTATTTTACACGTATTAGTGCGACGCTGATGGCTTATATGTCTTTTTCTAATATCTGTTCCTTTAGGGCTTTAAGTTTTTTAAAGCTTACATCCGTATTTTATACGCTTAAGCGTTTTTTAATACTAATCACATTATAACTTCCGCAACCACTCTCAAAAGAAGAAATAATTTGGTGATTTAAGTGTCATAGTATGAGAAGTAATGGCTTTGGCATCATGTATTGCGAAGGATATTATCATACGCGGCAAAAGCCGTGTATATGTATATATAATTGAAATCCTCTCTCCAGCAAAACTAAAACTAATAATATCTCCGTTTCTATTCAATATATTTCGACCAAACTTGGCCAGATAGTAGATAGCAACTTATTCAAACTTTACACCAACTTTTATGCAATTCCGTGCAAGAGCCACACGTAAATTTGAAAACTGTTCACTTGTTGTTGTTGTTCTTGTTCTTGTTCTTGGCTGACACGGTTTCAGAAAAAAAAACTACTGCATCTACCTAAAATCTGAAACATGATCTAAGCCAGAAATTTTCCTGGGCTTCAACCTTACAGGGACCACTTTTTCGATTGGTCGATCCATTCCGGAGTTACGGGACCCTAAACGATCATTTTGATTGTTTTACATTGTTTTAACCATTGTATTTAGGGAACAATGCCACTCAGCAAACTCCAGCGCGTGTTATGTCTTTGCTAAAAAGTTGATTGTTGAACGTAAAATGAAAGAATCAGCAGCATTGGGCTCTGAATTGATACTTGGTGGGTGACCGCCTGGGAATCTGGCTGTTGCATACATAAGGCCTTAGGGCTTCGGGCAGATAACCAGGAGTTGTTAACGCTCGTTAAACCTTTTGAAACCCTTTGAAAGAATCAGTGTTTCAACTAAACGCATATATTATTAAACCAAACTAAGCTGTGTTGTTAATTTCGAGGCCTTGGCAGCTAAAAACGATAGACATGCGAATTTATTTCGCAGATGCAGGCTTTCAGAACTAACTTGAATTGTTTCAAAGTGGCCAGCAACAATCGACTGCATGCATAAACCTTTGTAGCGCGACGCCATAGCCGTAAAAAACGTACACGGATTACAAACAAAAACGTCAAGTGTGCCGAAAAAAACGAAGTTATATGATTGAATTTTCACTTGCTAAAATGAACACGGATAAAAATTGATGATTTTTAATTGAAATAATCAAATGTGCAATTGAGAAATTTGCATCTGTTTAAGTGCTGTTGTGCTTTACGAATCATATATTTAAAACGTAAAGCACAACAGCACTTAAACAGATGCAATTTTCACAATTGTACATTGGATTATTTCAATTAAAAATCATCAATTTTTATCCGTGTATATTTTAACAAGTGAAAATTCAATCATATAACTCATTTTTTTACGGCACACTTGACGTTTTTGTTTGTAATGAATATTATGGATTGTGTGTTTTTCTGTCACAGACAGTAGTAGTAGTAAGTAAGTAAGTAAGTTTATTCCAATTAAAAATGGAACAGTAAGTCACAAGAGCACAGGCTCGCGTGTGAGGTAATTAAAAATACGTCAATTCGGAACAGCTAGCTGTTTTGCACTGCGATTAATTTCGGTGTGTCCTATCCTATTGACTTGCTTTCACTTGTCTTTGACTGGTTGATAATAACATTACCTATTTGTTTAGATTTGTATGACCTATAATTGCCCTCGTATGGTCATGTCAGGAGATTAATAGACAAATTGGTGCAAAACACTTCGTTTTGACTGCGTCGTCCACGTCGTCCACGCATATTGGTGGCCCTGCTCTCTGGTAGAGCTTTTTTGGTGGCCTTTTTTGCAGGGAGGGGAGTTAAGATGCTGGTGGGTTACCCCCCCCCCCCTTCCCCTGATGTGGTTTCTTATATGGGCCTTTTATGTACGTGTCCATAAGATAACGAGCGCATAACGTGTCTTTTCAAACATGTTGTCTGGTAAATCTCTACATTTTGCGGACCTATCTGATTCCAAGTGAGACTTTTCTATGTATAGCCTGTTCGGTAGGATATGGGTGTAGGGGTGCAGAAGGATTGTTTTGAACGTGCTTTTCCTTCCCCAAGTGCAAGTTTCCAGTACGCATACTTTCTTATTTTTTTACTTTTATTCTTTTTTTTACGGGAAAAGGGAGGGGAAATCGTGTAACTTTCCAGTAGACAAACCATTGTAAAAACATGTTGTTTCAGTGTATCGTTCATGCAGATTTTTTCCTAGCGTGTGGGTGGGGAAGAAGGGATTTAACCGTGCCCTTTCAAATTTTTTCCCTTTTCGAACGTGCTTATCCAGGGAAGAGGGGTTAACTATTTTACTGTGTTACTTTCGTACACACAATGTGCAATTTTTTTAAAACTGTGTATGGCGTAAGATTGAGCTCTAATAACTGCAAAACAAATTCAAACAAAATCAAACAAAGTCACTGATCCAGAAAAATACGTGGTTTTTCTGGTGAACAGTGGAGTTTGTTCGAATTTTCCTATGCCTCCCCCCCCTCCCCCAAGCTATATAGAACAAAATGGACTTTAAAAAAACCACCAAAGAACTTATAATCGATCTCTACACGAAAATATAGCAACAAAGAGATTTTGAAAATAACCAATCCATTGTGCAGCATGCATGGATTCAATCCCACGATGTGCGAGTACAGCGGGTGCATCGGGTGTGGTCACTGGTTAGGGACCCGGGTATGCAGGTGGCGGGGGTTAAGTAAATCCAAATCGTTATGTACTTATCCAAATCGTAAGAAGACCAAACACTTGGAGAGGCTAAGAGAATGCTTACCGCTTATGTAAAACCACGCACTAATCATTTTCATTGGCTGCAGCAACCTGGCCGCGCGGCCAAGTCGCTCAGTGGGCGGACGGTCTAAGTCCGGGAAATTCAATCCATCGTGCATCATGCACGGGTCCATCTAATCTACATGAATAATATGGCAACGAAGAGATTTCGAAAATAATATTGTAACATGTTTTCTCGCATAACCCACTCTCAATACTATTCGCGATAGTATTGAAATTAATGAGTAGATGCATCTGCTTCCGTTTTGCAGAACAAACATCCACGACCTCATAGCCATGCAGGGACGACGCTAAAATCACTTTATTGGGGAGGCGGCAATGGGCAGCAATTTTAGCCAGGGGGGCGAACCGAAGAATTCTACATTAGCGGTCCCCCCCCCCCGAAAAAAAATTCAAAATAACACACTTACAGTTCTTTCTCACACCGAACGTTCTTAACTGCTTCATACCCCATTTTTTTGGAACATTTTAAAATCGAGCTGTAAAAAAGATGATCTTTCAACTCTCACAGTAACAATTGGGCTCTATTGATGTAACCTCAAGTTCTTCTTGTCGCTTTGAAAGAAACTGACGTAGTTTTCTTAATAAATAACCAACATTTTCTTCGTTTATACGTTTGATTTTTATCTGATGAGTGGGGGGGGGGCGCCGGGGGGGCGGCCAAAAATGTGGTGGGCGAGCGCCCTCTCTCGCCCCCCCCCACCTTAAATTGTCCGTGTAGCCATGATCGGTTCATAGACTAGTGGGTCAAATCCTTGTACGTTCATTATTTCTCGTATAGGCAGAAGGTGTAGGGAAAGCCACTTTTATTCCGTTTAATTCAATCTGAATCATGTAACATAAGTTTCACTGCAGTCCAATTTGTTATCAATATAAAATGCCCCATAAACACACAAAATAAATTAGGATACACATGTATTGCATAGTTGCTACAAAATTTTTATTTATTATTGAATAACTGATTCTTTAACAAATATATAAATAAATTAAATTTAGTTTAAAAAATAAAACCACAGTTTATTCATTTGATTTCAAGTTTTGCCTTTAAATTTTTGTATTGGTGTACCTGAGTGTTGGGGTTGGGGCACTGGGGAAGGGGGTGAGGGGGGGGGGGGGGTTCTACTGCATGCAATTTTTCAGTCATGCAAAAATGGTGAGTGGTGGGCTTTAGTGTGTGATATTAACTAAAAAATTCTTGCGACATTGAATATATTTATTTTTGTATAGGAAAGGGTTGAAAAGTTGAAAGGGTTGACAAGTTGAAAAAGCTACTTATACATTTTTACATCTTTTTGAAACAGATATTTTTAAAGTTTTCTTAGAGTTACAAATGGCGATAGTTACCAAATAAAACATTCCTGTATATTCATTCTTTTTCTCTAACACAAAACTATTACCAAAAAATAAAAAAATAAATAAAAATTCTTATCTCAATCCGGGTTAAGCGTCTGCCTTCTTTCGATCCTTATATCAGCTGTAAAGTAATTTCCTCTTCTGCACACAGAGGGAAGTTCACCCCGATTATACAGTGTTACAATTTTGTAAAAGTCTAAGATCCAACTTCAGCAATAGCAAGGCAGCTAGATTTTCAAAGAGCAAAAGTATCAAACACAATAGAAACCTTGCACAGTTTCCTATGTTCTAGAATTAAATTTCTAAAGCAGAAATTGAATTCATAGCATACAGGAAATTGTGCAACGTTTTTATTGTATTTTTAAAAAGCGACCGAGAAAAATTAAACGATTTGTTTAAAGGAAAGCTAAACTATTCCACCTTAAATTTCACTATCGTTAGTTAAGTACGAAAAAAATAAGATGCAAGTTGCGCGAAGTTTCCAACATTCGTATTAATTACGCAATAGTTAATTTAGAATCTAAGTTTGACGTTTCCACAGCGCGAGACAGCGAACGCGATTTCCTCGTATGGTACTGACGTCACACATCATTACCTTGGACCTTGGAGGAATGACGTCATCACAGCACACTAGCGAGTGCGCGCCGGCTTGTGCTTCTAACATGGCGGCTGCGAGACCGAACCGCTTTGACCATAGCAGCGCGAACCAAAACTCAATCTCTGCGTGATTTATTAAATTAACGTATTCAAGAAAGTAGCTACCGTGAATATTACCGCTACAAAGACTCGTGAAAGTTCGGTCAGCTACGCGGTAATCCACTCAAAACGAAATGCTGGGTAGATAAGCGATTGGACAGTGTCCACTTGTTGCTCGTGGGGAGGGAGAACTAGTTTAGGGGGCGTGCGCTTCATTTGAAAAGAATTTGTGCTGCCGTTCTTCACTAGCTGCAGTGAGGAATGTGAGAGCCGAGCGCCATCTTGTTGGGCGCATGCGCCAAGGGGTGATGTAGTGTGTCGTCACGCAAACGAGACTTGGCTGTGTTGACTGCACGAACGAAGAATTCGTCTGCTAGAATGAAGACTTAGACACATTACTACGTAATAACTATAAAGCCTGAGCGGTTTTCACCTCTCACATGTTTTTTAAGTGTCTTAATTAACGATACTGAAATTTAAGTTGGGAGGGTTTTGCTTTACTTTAAGAAAAATTAAACGGATGGCTTATTTTATTCTCTGCCGTTTTTAAAAATACAATAGAATGCTTGTGCAATTTCCGGTTTTTATTTTCTGCTCCTAAATAAATGTAGATCTAGCCATTATGCGGTGGTTCATCCAAGCCCAGCTTCACCTTAACTCATTACTCCAACAGTTGGGCACTGAAGGCCAGTCAATCGGACATTAATTGCCTTTGCACTTTATGGATGGATACTAGTGTGTTGTAAGATATCTTGGGCTGTAAGAATCCGTTTACACGACAATGTAACTGTTGTAGTACTTTTCTTGTCAACCGATATTAACAATGCGGTTGTATTTTTCTTCTGTCGTCTTAATCAACTGTCTTCATTATTATTACCCGCTGTATTGTTGCATCTCCCTCAACCTTACTATTTCACACACTTGTATGTTGTTTTTTTTCGCTGAGAACATCTTCCCTCCATCACCTCTCCTCAAGAGTTAGCACAAGTGAAACAGAGCTTTAGTTTACTAGGTGGCAATTTTGAGTTAGGCTTAACCCTGAACTGCTAACATGGGTAATACTTGGAAGTCAGTAAATGTTAGATGGCAGACTGCAGGAGTACCCTATGCAATAACGTGGTAGGAGTGTCATCTCGATTCATAATTTGTGGCCAGGATTCGTCTTTAGTACTTACCGTGACTTTAGAAGTGAATTGAAAGACTCTTTCTTATCCTCGTCAAAAACTTACCTTCAATTCACAGCCATGGACTTCAAATTGCCAAGCATTAGCTGATACATGCACTTCAGGGACTACTGAGACTTCAGAATGTTCACAATACACTCAGCCAGTCAAGAGAGTAACATGTCATGCTGTACCACAAGATGAGGCTAAAACGCCTTAGCATCAATCAAGAATCTCAAGCGTAATTTACCCGAGTACTAGTCCTCGCCAGCAAGCAAGTGGAACGTATGCTCACCCACATCCAACTGAAGACAGAAGATATTCTGACCTAGACCGAGATTCTTGGAATCAACCACAACGAAAGAGATGGTTATCGGATCCACTGGCAGATTACCACACTTTTCGCACGTGCAAACGTGCCCAGGCATCATATAATCCTAGGGGACCTCACTGCAAAAAAATGTACGGGTACGGAAATTTTTCTACTATACTACGTGCGACAACGTGACACCACAACCACAACGCCCGACTTAACTCCATAAACGACAAGAAAAAAACGGAACACATACTGTCAACGCCTGCCAGAATCTCTTCTTTCTTCAGTTGGATGTGGGTGAGCATGCGATCCACTTGATTGCTGGCGAGGACTAGTACTCGGGTAAATTACGCTTAAGAATCTTGATTGATGCTAAGGCGTTTTGGCCTCATCTTGTGATACAGCATAACATGTTACTCTCTTGACCGGCCGAGTGGATTGTGAACATCCTGAACTAACTTTTGCATAGCGATGCACCTAACAATCCATTTGACAATAATTCAAACCACATTTGGTTTCTTTGTCAGCAGCATCAGGCTTTCTCTCTTGCCAACAAAGTTAGGCCTGATAATTCACACCACCTCTTGACCAATTGGTCCAATGATGAACCGAATTCCAGGTCGTATGAACACTTAGGCATAAGTATAATTTAAACGATAACCATGGCACGACTCCGAAATTTGTTACCTTCACCCACGATTCGGGTTAGACGTAGTGTCTAAGTGTTACACAAAGATCGATAGATCTAAATTTCCCTGTGTAAAAATATCAAAAGCATGTAATGGTATAGTGACTACGGGGTTTTGATTGGCGGCCTGCGTGTCACATGACATCACATGACAAGATCATAATTGCTGTTCTGATGGGCGACCAGTATTTTGACAAATGTAGTAGAAATGCCCACTGCGGCAGAAAATTTGTTTTCAAGTTCATGTTTACTGTGCACAGGTTTAATTTAAATTTAAGAAATGAGGGCATGTATACGTATGTCAAAATTGCAAACAACGAAATCTAGAATATTTGGCCAACATTCGTTCCATTTTTTTCTGTTAGACTGTCTATAGACACAAGTTATGACGTATTTGGTAAAAGCATTCAGAGGGGACATGATGATGTACACAGACAAGGGGCCTCCAACATAATATTTGGATACCCTACTCACCTGAGGTGCAACCTCTCTATCCACCGTGTGACCCATCAAGCTTGTGTAATTACCCACAATGAGCCTTGCAAGCCTCGTGTAAATATGTGCAGGATGCCCCAATTCTTGAACCACTTAATCCACGGTGTGAACCTGAATACTACCATTCGTGTGAAACTCATGGTCCCAATGCATATGAGCAGGATGTCCCAAAAGATAGTACATATTATCCTCCTTGTGACCCTGGGAGTATGAGTAGTGAATATGAGTAGGTTGTTCCCATAAGCGTAACTTTTAACTGCAATGCTGGTGACAATGAACCCCATTCAACACCCTCCGGAGTATCCCTTGGTAGTAGTTATGAGGAAGAGTATGCACGCCGTGCGCGACAATCCCCTGATGTTATACATTGAGGCCCCGAAGGTAACGCAGGGTATCTTTTACCCCCTATGTGCCAGGGGCAGGGTCTTCAGTAAATACACATGAATCTTGTATCAATGAGTGTTCAATTCAGAGATGTGATCAAGAAGGGGGATATTCAGTAGTAATAGCCCTAGAACGTTTGTGATAATACGGCTACTGTTTTCGCACGAAGCCTGTAACCTGACATAAAAATAAAGATAGCTAATTATTTTGCAATTATATCCCGAGCGCGTAGCGCGAGGGGTATAATTTCAAATTAATTAGCATGAGTTAGTTTAGTCTGGTTACAGTCTGAGTGCGAAAACATTTTTAGCCGTATTATCCACAAAAGCTAGTGGGCTGTTTTATTAGAGTATATCCCAATTCAAAATAAATAATAACAAAAGGACTAAACATTCTTTGTGTTATTATTAATATTTATAACGTAATGCTATGTTTTATTAGCTTATCAGTTTATCAGTTCATAAAATTATTTGTCTCCAACAAGAAGTTACAGACGATGCTGCGTCGGCGACTTTCTCCCTTTAAACACGCCGCATCAACTACGCATTGCTGAAATCTGCCGTGAGATGACGCTGTGTGTGTTCCTGTACCAATTTTTAATCGTTTGCTAATAATTACCATGGGATCAAAAAACTAAAAGACTAATACGGTAAAAATTTAACTTATTTATGCCAATAGATCGCCGAAGAAAAATGATAATATACTAGTCTAAAAAATTATAAAGTGTGATGTTAAAATATGAAAATCGTAACGAATACGTCGAGTTTTCTACCTGTTATATATGCGGGTAGTTGGCGTCTGTTTTAAGCTTAGCTCGGTAAGTTGCGCCTGCGCACAACGAAAATGTACTGTGGCATAATCACCCCGATTATACCCCGGTGTATGATCGGGTGATTATACCACACTAGGTCGATTATACCCCGCTACTCTACCTTCCACCATGGTAGCAAGCTGGATATACTCAGCATCAGTTTTTCATGGGTAGAGACTAAGCATATTGTGTACTATGCACTCATGTATGACAAGTTGTGTCAATGTCGTCAATATTATCCCTTATCCTACACATAGTACTCTAGACATTAATTTATTTCGTAGACGTATGGGACATGCATCTATGGGAAGACTCAAACCTATTTTGAACAAAGTGACACTCTTAGGTCCAGAATGGGGGGGGGGGGATTTTCCCCTACCTGTGATGTAGGCATGCATTCTAAAATGTGGAAAAGTAGTCACTCTCCTATAGCAGAACATGCATTGAACCCATGTATATATATATATATACGTGGTTATTTGATGACAGTATCATCAGCAGAGAACAGGGTCTTGATGGAGGTACAGTACTGTTTGTAATCATCGATATAGGAGCTCTACGATTATTCAGTCATCTATTACAGTCCCAAACTCAAATTGCCGATACTCTTTTATCGCAGAGATTAGGAAACGACAGACAGAGATTGGTCAAGTGTTGCAAAAATTGATAAGTGAAAGCGCTCTTATGTACAGTCCCGGCCAAAAGTAAATGAACATTGTATTGTTGTTTAAATAATGAATGTGCTATAGAGAAATGCTGCTTCATGCGAAATCAGCGTGACCTTTATTGCATTGTTGCTCCGCTATTAAGTTAGTATGGATAAACTATCGTTACATATTCTAAATCGAGATTATTTCTACCGATTCGTGAGACACAAGAAAAATGGTGTTATTGATACTTACTGATACAAACTAACTGAACGAGGGACTTGCACACATGGTTTAATGGTACAGCTCAATTATTATTGCTTTTAAATTTTACGAATCTAGGCACACGCTAGTGTGTCGCCGCCAAGTAACAGTAAATCATCCCATTGGAGATATCCGATTGTTAAAAATTGATTATTAATGATAAAAAGGCGGCTCACTAGCAGACATGTGTCTGTTAACTGTAAGCAACTGAAAGCATATTTTGGCATGTTGAGGATAAATCCCAATGCGACAGAAATTTTTCAAAATGTGGAAAGTGTAAGGGGAAGGGTCAGAGATTAAGAAAAACTAAAATTTAAAGGATGAGTGTCCACCAATCATAGAGAAAAAGATGCGTCAATAACGTTGTTTTTGTGTTACTGTCTAGCTAGCTAGCTAGCTGTCTAGCTAGCTAGCTAATACGATTTTTCCCATGTTAAATCCCATAGACTTTTTGCTCAGGGCTAGCGCAAAATTGAGAAGGCCTACTTACCTTAGCTTTTGCACACGGATGCATGGTGATCTGAGGATGGTCCTTTTGTTGGTTTGGGGGTTGTAGGGGTCAGGACAAAAACATGTGAGGGTTTTGAAATTCGCCACCGGCGAATTTCAATTTCGTTTCTTTTCCAAGTTGCAACCTAAGATTTTAAGCAACAATGGCTTGAACAATCAAGACTGGTTCTTAGATTTATTGTAAAAGCCTGGACAAACTAAAAACTGAACTGTAATGAAGGACAAAATAAGGAAACATTAACGTTGCCGTGGATTGCGTAAGAATAAAGGGATGCACGTTAGATGATGGTTACGCAACAATACGAGTATACACTAAACTAAAATCGGGGTCAACCGTGGACCAACGCGAACAGAGCTCAAGGACTAATCACGGACTACTTACGAATTCAGATATTCCTCCGCTTTGTTTACGTCTTCTTGGCTTAGCTTAGGCTTAGCGGCCAAATGAAAGGGAAAGCAACTTGCTATATTTTTAGACTCGAATAATGTTGTTTTTTTTATCATTGGTGATAATAAATAGGGAAGGGGAAAATGGCCAGGGGGGGAGGGGGGGGGGAGGGAACGGTTGCACTTTGATTTTTAAGTGTTTAATTAGTTTATTAAAACCTTAAAAGCAAGGAAATTGGACTTTTGAGTGATTCTGGTAGCAAGAACTTACAATCGTTTTAAATTCGGATTAATTTTTTTTACAGGCTATTCATAACCGGGATGAGCAACGGAGGGGGAGGGCTTTGGTTTTAACATTTTACGTATTTTTTACGTTGGTTTCGTCCTTTTTTTTTTGTTTGGTTTCTTTCTCTTTTATTTTGCTTTCGTTCATTGTTATAATCTGCGCTATACAAATAAGAACGTAAGCAAAATAAAAGGGAATGAAAGGGAAAAAAAAGAGGACGAAACCAAAAAAAAAAAAACTATTAGTTTATTAAGACCTTAATAAAAAAAAAATGGAAAGTGGTCTCTTTACTGAATCTGGAGGCAACAATTTACAATCATTTTGGAATCAGATTAGGGTATTTTATGTTATAACAGGTGGTTAATAATGAAGGAGGGGAAGTAGGGAGGGGGTGTTGGGTTTTGGTTTTTAATATTTTATTAGTTTATTGAAAACAAAAAAAAAACAAGGAACTTGGTCTCTTTCCTGAATTTGGTGGCCCTGAAAAGGGCCGTTTTTTCAGCAGACGGTAATGAATGTGTTTATTCAGCAATATTTTCAATTCCACTCAAAGCAGAGTCACTTTCCTCTTCCATACTTGAATCTTCGTCACTTGATCCATTAACGGTAAATTGAAGTTTCTCAACAATAATATCAGACAAGCCGTCTGATTTCCACATTGCTGACTGCGTGAAGTCGTCGTAAATTTTCATCCGCGATCGTTTACCGACGGAGCCAGGACGCCTTTTCCCGGGAGTTGTCAAGCGGCCCGCACTTGAACGGAACTCGGCCTTTATACTGAATATGGAAGTCTTCGAAATTCCAGTTAATTCTGCTGTTTCAGCTACAATGGTCTTCACGCTTTTAAGTGGATCCTTTTGCCGAAGTTTGCTGTACACATTCAAAACCGTCTGCTTCTGAGAGCTTGCCAAAGCCTTTCCTGCAGCCTGGCGCTTGAAAAACGTGACCGGAGAGGAAGCAGCCATCTTGATTGGCGGAGAAAAACGCAATATTTTGGCTTTTAATAAACTGCAGTGTATGAGTAATTTGTGTCGCTGTAATCAGGCTTACTAATCCACATTATTCATATGAAAGTTTGTTTTGGGCGATTAGCTATTAATAACTAATGTAATAACGTTTTTACATGCGCACTATTTTTCTTTGGTGCAGGGATGAAGCATCGCGTGGTAGTGATTCGGCCACCTACCTGTTCGCGTTGGTCCACGCTTGACCCCGATTTTAGTTTAGCTAATGGGTTTTTTGTTAATAACCCAAAAATAAAATGCTTCGCGTTCTGCTGATTTAGTTAACAGCGACCTTCGGGGTTTCTGCATGACTAAATATGAACGAAATCTTGAAAAATTAAGGGGAAGGTGCAGGGATAAACAAAACAACTGAAGGGGATGCGCTGATTGAGTGAGCGAAGCGAACGAAATCAGCGATTGTTAGCTAGTGTGTGCAAAAATGGGATTGAAGCATCTTAAACAGACGGTGTAACCTTATGCACGTTCACAGTCCTATGAAAGTTGTGATATCCACCCAAAACTAAAACTGGTAGAAAAACCCGCCAAGTTTCCAAAAACGGTCGGCCTTTGAAAGTAGTGATATCATTCCACCAGGGAAAGGCCTCCAAGGTTAATCCTATTAGCCAAGTTAATCGCACCGAATAATACTTTGGACATTAAATGAAAACTTGAAGATTGCTACCGCTAGTAGCAATCTTCTAATTTTCATTTATCTTTCGAACTATTAGTATGTGCGATTAACTTGGCTAATAGAATTAACCTTGGCGGCCTTTCCATGGTGGAATGAAATCACTACCTTCAAATGCCGATCGTTTTTGGAAACTTGGCGGGTTTTTCTACCAGTTTTGGTTTTGGGTGGATAGAATGAAAGCCGATTGATACAGGTCTAAAGTCTTTATATTTATTTGCCACATAAGTTTGTTTTACCAGGCAACGATATTACTACATTTACGTTTTTTTTTTTTTAAGTTGTTGAATCCTTATATCATTAGTATTAAAAAACGCTTAAGCATATAAAATACGGATATAAGCCTTAAAAAACTTAAAGCCCTAAAGGAAAAGATATTTAAAAAAGACATGTAAGCCATCAGCGTCGCACTAATACGTGTAAAAGAATCTCCAGCGACCCAAAAAACAAGCTGGAGCTTCTTTCACACGTATTAGTGTGACGCTGATGGGCTTACATGTCTTTTTCTAATATCTGTTCCTTTAGGGCTTTAAGTTTTTTAAGCCTTACATCCGTATTTTATACGCTTAAGCGTTTTTTAATACTAATATCTCTTATTTTTTTTCTTGTTTCAGCAAGAATAACACAGCAAAGAACACTGTAATCACCTTAAAATAACTGTTATAAGGAAGTCTTTTCCATGGCTGATTCGTTTTATGCTGCTAAGAATGACTTTTGCACCCAATTTCATGTTTTTAGCTTGATCTATAAGAATTTGTTGCGCAAACCCCTGGGAGGCATCACGGAGGGAGGGGGGGTCTGGGGCGCGAGGGGGGGGGGGGCCCTGAAGGCACTTTGGGGTATTTCATAGGGGTCCATGGCTGGTTCGATTTTTACTGTTAAGAAAGATTTGTGTACCAAATTTATGTTTTCTGCAAAATTTCTGCAAAAATTTGTTACTCCACCTAATTATTTCTCCCAGTGCTCTACAATAATAATTGCTCTGCTGACGAGAATACTGCAGTCGCATCAAAATCGTGTTCAAAAGGCCTGGTCGGTGTTAATACCTATATTTTAAGCTATGCAAATTAAAAATCGGTTCATTGGTTCGATCTCTAGGTAACGGAAAAATTTCTAGCCCATTTGGATTTCCGTGTCAAGAATATTGTAATTACATTAATATAGCATGCGAAAGACCCTAGGCCTTGTCCGTACCTACGTTTTAAGCTATAGAACTTGAAAATCGGTTCAGTGGTTCGATCTCCAGGTGAGGGCAAAGAGTACATTAATGATTTCTGCCCAGTGCTCTGCAATAATAATTGCTCTGCCGACTAGAATACTGCAGTCACGTCAAAATCGTGTTCAAAAGGCCCTGGTTGGTGTTTATACCTACATTTTAAGCTATACAAATTGAAAATCGATTCATTGGTTCGGTCTCTAGGTGAGGGCAAAAGTTTTAGCCCACTTGGCTTTCCGTATCAAGAATATGGTAGTTACATTAAAATAGCCTTCGAAAGGCCCTAGGCTTTGTCCATACCTACGTTTTAAGCTATAGAACTTGAAAATCGATTCAGTGGTTCGTTCAAAGTGGGCAAAGAGTCCCAACAACAACAATAACAACAACAACAACAACAACAACAACAACAACAACAAGAAACGGTCATACTGTGGACGCCGAACGGTTTGATTGTTGTCATTAAAATTTGGAATGCAGTGAAATAGTTGCGACACGACCCCAAATACCGAATTTCGTTGGTCTATGTCAATTCTGGCCGAAACAGTAGGAGTTTGACGTTTAACATGGAAGTTCATGCTGAGGCTTACATAAGGACCGCTACCGCCAGAACCGCGGTCCTTGATGTGATGCAACTGCAAAGATATCAACCGGCTCGTTTTGTACAATTATAATAATTATTTTTTAAAGAATGACAGTAGCCTGCACAGATCTCCGATAGGCCAGGGACAAATTCTGGTAAAAGAGCACACTGAGGTTATTTTTTCCTGGGGTACTTTTTTCTGTTTATCATACTCTTTTTTTGCCCTCTTTTAGGAGTGTCATTGTTTTTTTAATGCTCTTATGCCCCTATCTGACCCTTTCCTGGGTTTGTACGCCTTTCCTTCATCTGCAGCACCAGCATTTACCAGTGTGAAAAGACCAAAATACGGCATTTTTTTTCCATAAAGAGCAGTAGCAATGCCCCCCCCCCCCCCCCCCGTGTAAGCCACTGGAGAATGAAGTCTGTTAACGGAAGGGGCAAACCCATTCATTCGATCTGGGTAAAATTCGAACATTACAGGGGCGCGAGCTATTGTCCAGAGTTAGATCCCATCGCTGCTGAAAGAGTCTGATAGCCTGTGACACTTGGGGAAAGGTATCCTGATGCTGAACGCGAAACCCCCTGACCCCCCAGCATAGCGGCGACTGGCGAGTGTATAGACTCTAGCGCCCTCACTGCCTAGGTTATTCTGCCACTATAGTCTGTTCCACATTATGTTTTCAGGAAACTGACGGTATGATACCATAATTTCCTATAACTACGAGTGGAAAAACATGTAAATATTCCACGCGTAGACTCTAACAGTAACTGTGTAGCGTCGAACAAGTATGATATCCACAAGTTTTTGCACTCGTAGTGCAAGAAAACGTGACGTCTTACGGTTAGTTTCCTGCAAACATAATGTGGAACAAACTATAGCAGTAACGCACTGCGCAGAACCACCCAGCCACTGGTTACATACACACAAAAAAACCTGGGCATGGTATTCCGTAATTCGTATTCATTCATTCTATCGTATTCGTTTGCAATATATACACACACCAGTGGTTGCTTTTTTAGTCTTCTGTACAGTCGTACCGGCTAAGAAGACTATTGCAACGACTTTGTCCGTCCGTCCATCTGTTTGTCCGTCCGCCGCTTTTTTCAACTTCGCAACGGTACAGATATTGACGGCCATTGTTTACAACGTTAGATTCAGTGTGAGAATTTAGTTAAATAACATGGCAAATTAAAACATCGTTACTTCCTTTAGCTAATAAACTTCTTCGACGTAACTAAATTAAATAATAACATTTGATCGTCGAATTAAAATTCTAAATTAAAATCCTCAATAAAAACAAATGGATTTTAGCTTCGTTTAAATAGTCTCGTCGCATTGTTGCATGAATGAATAGGCTTACCGTCGAACCATATTCTCTTCTAACTGACGAAATTAAAACTGCATTTTTAAAATTAGGCCTAAAAAATGAAATTTAGGCCTAAAATCATGTTACCATGGGAACGTCAAGTTGCTACGAGTCGCTGTTGGCTCGTCACTTCCCTACTACCACTGATCTATATAGGGTACGTGGCGCATTACGTTGTAACAGTGTAACTGTGTGCCTGAAGGCGCACCGTGTTGCAAAAATGAACAGGCTTACTATACAATCCATATCTCCGTTAGCTTCTACTTACGAAATTAAAACTGCTGGTTAAAATTAGGCCTAAAAGCTAATACATTTTTAACCGGCAATTGTGATGGCTACTGCTTTTAGATTAGTATAATAGAGATAGCTCTTGTAGTGTATGATAGAGGTGTGCGCCTCAACATTGCAAGTGGAGGAACTGTACAGAAGACCGGTGCGACTAGGCAGTCGCCGTAGCCGCTAGTCTTTTATTATTTTATGTGTGTATCGAAAAAATGCCAAAAGAATTCCAGTTTCATTTTATACTTGTAAAGTTATTTTGTTCACTTTACAGTCTGACCAAAATTCATGGGGATGGGGAGATTCTTGAACCTGTAGTATTTTACACGTTATCCGATTTTATTTTAAAATGCATTTTTGCTCAAGTATTTTCACTTGTATTTTAATTACTTCTTCACCTACGTATATATGTGATTGAAGGCCTCCCTCCAACAAAACTAAACCAATTAAAATCTCTGTTCCTGTTTAATAGTTTTCGACCAAACTTGGCCAGATAGTAGACTAAATATGAAAGTAGATTAGCATTCATACCAAAAATTATGCAATTCTGTACAAGAGTAAAAGTCGGGAGCCACACGTAAATTTGAAAACTTAACTTCTTGTTCTTCTTGTTGTTGTTTTGCCACCTTTTCAGAAAAAAATACTGCACCTACTTAAAATCTGAAACATTACCTAAGCTGGAAATTTCCTGGTCCTTAATTCTCAAAGACACCACTTTTTTAAATGGTCGACCCATTCCGGAGTTACAGTACCGTAAAATATCATTTTTATTGTTGTACATTCTTTTAAACATTGTAATTAGGTAACAATGCCAATCAGCAAACGCCAGCGGCCAGATATAGACTGAACAGTAAAGAAATGCTAACTATGCTGGTTAGCCTACAATTACTCCCCCACACTTTGACGAAAGTGAAGAGGAAGCATTATCCTTGTTACGAATTAGTTTATTAATACTCGGCGACAGCCGTGTATTTATATGAAGTCCTCACTCCAGCAAATTTTAAGTAACACTAACTCTAGTTTTTTCCAGTTTAGTCGACATTACTGCGTGGTATAAAAAAGGAACACGGATTAGAAACAAACACGTCAAGTGTCCTTAAAAAAAGGTATATGATTGAAGTTTGACTTTATTTCCTAAAATGTACACAGGTAAAAATGTTTAATTTAAATATGCAAACGAAAATTCATCCGTTTAAGTGCTGTTGTGCTTTTTAAGATTAATTGTAATTCGTAAACCGCAACACCACCTAAACCGATATAAATTTTCTGAATTGTACGTGTCATTATGTAAATTAAAAAACATCAATTTTTACATGTACGATTATTTTAGTAAGTAAAATCAAACTTCAATCACATAACCTTTTTTTTACGGCACTCTTGACGTTTTGTTTGTACACACGTTTTGTACACACGTTTTGTTTGTGACCTGAACACAAGTCATCCCAATTTATGTTGATTGGGCTTAATTTAATAGAATAATGTTCCTTTAATTGCTGCATTTTGGATCATAATATAAACCAATTGAGCTACAGATGTATGACAAGATTTAGATTAGGGGTTTGAATAACATCTCTGTAATGTGTGGTGCAGTGGCAACCCGGACCACTGCACTGTGACTGAGGTTGGCGCTAATGACCAAGCTGTCGACGCGCCATTAAGCCTCAATCCCCCCCCCCAATTGAGATGTTACGTGTCTACAAGGCTCGGAGTTCATGATGCATTGCTATCATCGTATAATAATTTACACATGTAACTAATTTACTTCAGGTAACCTATAATTGGATTATAAAATAGTAAGAAAGTAAAATAAAGTGATGTTTATGACTGCTTTTGATAGGCGAACGGAAATGCGTTACACGGATTTTCCTTGTTTCACATATTTTAAGGAGTTTTTAAGGCCTACAATATGCTTAGTATTTTATGCATTAAATTTAATGTAATGTGGCGTGGGAGGCGTTAGTGATCTATTCTGCACCGTGTATAGCTAATTTACGGCCTTGGCTGCATTGTTTATTATGATATTTACAAAATAATCATTTTTATTTTTACTCCGAAAATATCTTTGTTTTCAACTGTATATCTCACCTTGGTGTGAGACGTATCTCCACCTGACTGCATTTATCATTGGGTTTGAACTGATTTGCAAGCATATTTCTGTCTCGGTTATCGGTGAAGTCGTTCCAAAAAAATTGAGATAAACCTAATCGCAAAAATGAATGACTACGTTTATCTAATCAGGTCAAAAAAAAAAAAATATTTTTAACAATGCAGAATTCCTGTGGTGGATGAGATATGGCCAGATTCCTATAATAGTTAGGGATTAAACTTTCAGATGGCGCTCCAATATTGCGCATGCCTCGAGTCACCCATAATCAGTGCTTCCACTTACAGGGAATTTTTCCCTTATTAGGGGGAAAATGCTCTACAAAGGGAAGAAAATATTAAACAAGGAATAAGGGGGGAAAATGAGAAATTCTGTGTTTTATTCGCAAGTTGCAATTTTCTCTAGTGACTCACGATCTTCTCTCCATCCAGATCCACCATTTTGAAACGTCCACGCCAACAAACGCGTGTTAGCATTTTAAGCTGTTACTCAATGCCAATTTACAATTTGGGTAGTGTTTAATTCTCGTCTGTTGCTGGTTTATTATTGTGTGCTCGGCGTATCTTGAGTCCTGCAAGTATTTTGTGAGCGGCTACGTCTTCCTGGATGGGGTGGCTTTAATCGATAGCCGCCATTGTTTTTTGTAACCATCCTGGATAGCAACAAGGCACTCTGCTACTGAAAACGTATAATCGATTAGTCTGTGTTCGTTCTGCGGAGAACTCAGATAGGCCGCAGACACTATAAGGCTAAAATCACAAAAATGTTGGGAGTACTGATTTTTACAGGTCCATCCATACACATCACTTCTGGCAGGAACAGCAGGAGGACTAGTTCTAACAAAATTAACTGAACAAAAAACGGCTTCGCCGTTTACAAAAAAAATTGGAGCTCGTATGCCCATACTCACAGTCGTGAAGGTACACGAATAAAAACAGATTAGAGTTCACTTGAACGCAACGAACTATAATTTGAACTCCAATTCCAGGGAACAATGACTGTTTTCACGTAATGGTTATGTCAGTAAGTGAACGCAGTTTGTGTTTGAAATGTTTAAGATTTGTGTGCGTGTGTATGTTTGTGTGCACTTAATTTGTGAATCATACAGGTTTTTTTTTATATTTGTCCGTGTTTGTTGTTTTATATTTTAAGTGTGTTTCGTGTGAGTGGCTATGTTTGTATTTTCTGTGCATTTATAATTTCTGAAACAAGCAGACACCTAGTTAGGCATTTTTTTTTTTTTTGGCTTGTGTTAGATGGTTTCTGTTTTAGTTCTAGTTCATGTGAGTATTTACGTGTCCATTTTGTGTGAGTATTTTTTTTTGAAATATCCAACCGTTTTATTTAATTGCTGTGTACATGGAGGCTGGCATGTCACAATCCTTGTTCCCTGAAATTAGAATTCAAATTATAGTTCGTTGCGTTCGAGTGAACTCTGATCCGTTTTTATTCGAGTACCTTCACGGCTGGTGAGTTTGTGGATACCAGCTGTAATTTTTTTTCTAAACGGCAAAGCCGTTTTTTGTTCAGTTAATTTTTTTGGCTTTTTTCGCGTCCTTTTTATTGAAATTGGCAAGGTTTGGTCTATGGTGTGTATGGTATGTCCACTGCCCACCCAATTTTGTTTGCGAAAAAAACGAACATTAGAAATGCTTATTTCTGTTCAGGTTCTGCCCAAGCTTTGGTCATTGTTTGATGGCAACACACTAACGTTTGTCTAAATTTAGCATGTATCAGCAAGATGGATAGTGGATTCTGTATTGTTGCAGGCAGATGCAGAATCATGGGAAAAAATCGCAGAAACAATTCAACTGGCTTCCCGATGCCCGGATTGAAGAAGAAAATAAGTCATTCTAGTCATCGGCCGCCCGATTTTGAGGCAAAAAGACTTCACACCCTATGTTTAAAACTGATAGATTTGAGCGAAAACCAAAACCAGTTCATTTTGGTTCTCGACAACGAGTTAAAACGGTAATAAAGAAGATACAACGACAGTGTTACTTTCCCCACACCGGAGCATCGTTGCATTTTGTTCGATGAGCTCTAATCCGATCTTGTGCACTTCGCCTATTGTTGCACCATTGTGACATGTTGTTGCATTAACATTTTGATATTGTTAGCCGCTCCTATTGTATAGTTTTTTTTATTAGCGTGGGCGTGTGGCCTAGGGCCGAGGCCCCATTAAAGCCAATTCGCATTCGCCTCCTCCGCTTGTCCAGTTTTTGAAATTTTTCGTGCGCAAGCGAACTCTAGTAAGCACTGCCTGCCGGCCGTGCTAATAAGTAGACGTTTGGATTTTATTTTCAATTTACATCAATAGGTGGCGCTCCTGTGTCATTAAATTGGACTCATAATTTTTTTTTTAATTAGTAAATGTTAAAGATTAGTGGAGTAAATGAATGGAAATTAGATAAGAGAAGTTAAAGAAGAATTCTTTTTTTGCACAGGGAAAAAAGTGAAATTTAGTCTTTACTCGGGGAAATTCTGTAAATGAGAAGCGGAAGCACTACCCACAATCAAAACTGACTGTTAGCACATGAGCAGGTGTGATTGGTGGCTACAACTGCAAAAATGGCGTTGTGAGTTACAACACCTACATAATCCTAAAACTCGTTATAAGGATTCTCTGGGTCTTATAACGTGGTTTTAGGTGTTGTAAAGCACAACGTCTACAAACGTAACGTCTAAAATCAGTCTTCCAAGGACGAATATTTGTAGATGTTGCGTGTTGAAACGTCTACAGAATAGGTGTTGTAAACCACAACTTCTATAAGTGTTGATTCCCACCTATCGTCTGCACGACTTTACGTCTTCACTTACGTCTTCGCGCAGGTGTTGACATGGGGACAGTGCCCTGCGGTCACGAAGAAGCGCGCCGCACGTAAACGTTCTCTCACCCAATGTAATATAATAATAATAAGCAAAATATGCATGAGCTTTCCTGCGTTTGGCCAATGCGTGTCCAGAGCGCGTTGACGTCACCTTCAAGGTCGCCGTTGCCCGCACAGTCGACGAAAACATAATTCCAAAATGGCGGACTCCTCAGCGCCTGAGCGAGCGGTAGTAGAAGCGCCGACCAACGCGGTACGAAAACATGCAGGGCCCCCACATCTAAGTTAGGGGCCCGGGAATAACGACAACAGCGGGCCCCCTCCCCGACAGAAATCTTAAAAACATTGCACTATGTTATAATGTTGGTTGCCACAAGTGCCTAACGTTTATTTAGTTCATTCATTAATTTGGGCTGCTTACGTTTGAAGGCTTCCCTGCCTAACAACCTGACAGGCTTGCACTTCAGCGCTCGGTGCCGTGAGATTGGAGTTGTTGTTTGTTGGGAGTACAAAAAACATTTTAGACCGTGCGGGCCCCTTGAGTAGGCGGGCCCGGGTACAGCGGGTCCACCTGACCCCCTCCCTGTTGTGGGGGCCCTGAAAACATGCACACTTAGATGATATCACTAGGTCGGATTATAGGTACTAGAAAAACTGGGAGCTTTGTAGCTGGAAATTCGTCTGCCGAGTGACCAGGGGTCAGGATGGGCTTTTTCAGTACCAAAAAAAAAAAATAGTAGGGCTGAACGACCGGGCCCTTGGGGGAGGGGGGGGGGTTAGGGTGGGGTTCATAGTCGACGTTTTTTAATATAAAAAAATTGGGGTTGGAAGGGAAAGGGACAAGATTTAAAAAATAAATAAAGATGAGTGACCAGTTGATGGCAGTAGTCACGTAGTAAAATCTGTGTTCGAAATTTTGATGGCACTGGTTTTTTTTTTATTCCATAGTTTGTCACCAGTTTTTACAGTTTTATGCACTATCTAAAACGCCTATTTTGTCCCCAGAAAGCTTCCAGTTGTTTCCCGATAAAAATGTCAGTGTTCTCCGACTAGGTGAGTCCAGCTTCCCCTCCCCCCCCCTCACCCCGCCCTCCCCTCCCCACATACACACACACATGGCGCCATGCCTGGGGTGCCCTTCAGTACGAAAAAAAAAATTGTAGGCAAACGGGAGGAGGGGGGGTTAAGTTTCATTGGCAAAAAATAGAAATGAGTGACAGGGGATTTTTTAGTTTGAATATAAGAAATAAAGAAAAACTACGGAGACGACTGGGGCTGAATGGTGGAGAATTTTCAGAGTTTCAGTACAAAATATACAAAACGGGGATGGGAGCATGGCATATATCTGACGATGGGGGGGGGAGTAAAATCTGAAGATACATTACAAAAATCACTAAAAAGCGATCTGTGGTGCATGGGAAGGAGGGGGCCTACAACTATGGGGGAAGGATCACAGCTGCCCTGAGGTGAAAGGGGAGAAGGAGAAGTAGCCCTGTTTTCATCCCCAAAATAATATAACCCCTCCCCCAATATATGCCCTCCCCATCCTCAATCACTATTTTTTTTTTATTAATTTTGTTGCTAAATCTTGACAATTTTTATTCCAGGGGAGGCAGGTTGCCCTAGTCCACAAATACAAATATATCCCCCTCCCCCCTCCCGAATCCTTTCCCGCTCCTCTCTACCTTCTTTCGTGACACATGCAGGTGTATTATGCTTTCAATGTAGTTTTTATGTTTGTAGAAACCATTTTAATATCATCCGTTTTGGCCTAGGCTTTTGATATGGTTGAAATTGGCATACACCGTTTCGACAATCATGCACAATCAATTTAACAATCATTACAATGACAGAGCCTAAACACGCTGTTAAAAAAATAAATAAATTATCGGTGGCACCCATTTTCGATCAACTGTTCGAGCAGAACGCTATTTGAAGTGTGACCCCATTGGCCAGATGACAGAATGAACGTCATTGGCTGTCCGTTTGGCAAACGTTCGGGAAAACGTAAAGTGGGAATTGACCCCGAACGCTGGCAAACGCACCTACGTTGACGCGCCTACGTAACGAAGACGAAGACGATAGGATAGGTGAGAATGCGCCGTAAGCCACAACATCTATAGGCATTGTAAACCACAACATCTATACATGTTGTAAACCATAGCATCTGTAGGTGTAGTAAATCAAAACGTCTATAGGTGTTGTAACCTAGAATGTCTATAGGTGTTGTAAACCACAATGTGTATAGGTGTTATAAACCACAACGCCGAACACACCATGCAAGGCACTGAATGACGTCACAAAAATGAGTAAACGATCTGTTTAACAAAATACGTCAAGGATGACTTTTCAAGTTTTAGATATTTTGTTATAGTCCATCTTTGAAAAGATTTTCAGTCTTTTGTCTGAAAATACTGTCGACTAAATTGTGTTTTTATACCAGTTTGGTAAAGTAAAATTGTGCTTGGACTTTATTGTTCAGTTAAGTTTTTTGTAATAATTTAATTATATCAAACAAAAATTGCAGTCCTTTAGTTTTACAGCTAAACTGCAGCCTTTAGGCTGTGCTTTAAAAACTGTACTTCAACCATTTCTGCGAAAACCGGAAATTCAATGGTAAACGCGTAGGTAAGCTGAGCCTCTAACAGTAGGAGTCTTTTTGGTGAAATTTGGTACTGAAGTGTAGTTAAGTAATAGTTATAGTACCCCTGACGAACTGTATGGGATTTATCACCCGATGGGCGATATCCCGAACATGGCCAATCCGCGAGAACTACGTCAAGATGACGTCCGAGGCGTAGCCGAGGATGTCATCGCGACGTAGTTCGAGCGGATTGGCCATGTGAGGGATATCGCCCATCGGGTCATAAATCCCATACATTTCGCCACGGGTACTATAACTAATTTATCGTACGGTCCCTAACTTTCGAAATAAAAATAAAAATTTGGGGTAAATGGAAAGTTTGCCTTCGCAAATGAATTGCAAGGTCTGTTGTATATACAAATTTTGTGTCGTCACGTTTGCATAATTTTGTTTTGATGTAGTCTGGTTTGCGGCCGATACCATTTGAGCGAGACGGGGGTTAGCAGGGGTGTGTCTAGAGGCAGAGATTTTCTTTTAAAAAAAGGTTTTGGAGAAACGCGTTTTGTTTTTTAAAGTCATTGGACTGATGTTGCACATTACGTAAACTTCATCATGAAAAATTACGTCGTTCACTCAAGGTTAACCTAAAAAGTGTTTTTGATTTTTTTTTAATGATCTCATTTTACGTAATGTGTCGTCTTTCTTTAATTTGCATAATGTGCTTTCTGAGCGGGGGTCTACGCGTTAAGTCATTCTCTGATAGAAAACTGAAGGCTGTGGATTTGTACGACCGAAAAGAAAAGGTTCGGTCACTAGGGACGTAATACGGACAATTCAGCGGTAACTTATTCTTGTGAACTATGTGGGTAGTTAGTGACGTTGTAGGTGTAATTTTCGGGGGAAAGGAGGGAAATAGCGTAACGCTTAATTTTTACGGATGAAATTTATGTATATTTCGTTTACGTTATGTCAGTTGGTGTTTTCGAAAGGCCGACGCAAGTTCACGTTAGATTTGTGATTTACAGCAGTTGCCAGCTGTTTTTTTTTAGCGGGGGGGGGGGGGGGATAATA
>JAHWFP010026013.1:4458-17313 GCA_023313725.1 Lithobius niger
TGCCAAAAAAAAAAACCATTAACAAGTACTGTAACGCTAGCTGGCCTCAAGACACAACAAAGGGATATGCAGTAAGAGAAAGGCCAGCCAGCGTTACAGTACTTGTTAATGGTTTTTTTTTTTGGCATAAAATAGATTTATTAGATTTATTATTTTTTTACTTTAACTCTTTCCATCTTGTCAATAAAAAAAAATCACAAGCCATTTCATTTTTTACTGTCTTTTTTAAAATTATTTTTTCCTATTTTTTATTTGTTTTAAACTAAATTTTAATGGGGCTAATGGTCAGCATTAAAGACTGGCCTTGTGAGAATACAAGATAATAGCCTACACTAATCTCAGAAAGAATGAAAAGACCTCGACTGGTATTCACCCATGTCCACGGATTCCATACAAGCTTAGTTAAACAAGTTGCTTATGTCATTTTCTAGTGGAGAGGCCAAGAAACAAATTGCTTCCACCTTGTGTATGTCTGTGATATTTAGTTCACCATTGAGAAAGGCTGAACAGCATCTAACTTCGGCTCTAAACAATCCCAACCAGGGGTCTGCCCCAGTAGCACAGTGGCAACTTTTTTGCATTATTTAATAAGTGGGGATGCCAAGAAGCAAATTGATTCACCCTTGTATATGTTTGTAACATTTAGTTCACCATTGAGAAAGCGTGCACGGCTTCTAATTTCGGCTGTAACTAGTCCCAGCCAGGGGTCCGCCCCAGTAGTACAGTGGTAATTTTTTTTTGCGTTATGTTATAGTGGGGGAAGCCAAGAAGAAAAGTGCTTCACCCTTGTATATCCTTGTGACTTTTAGGTCACCATTGAAAAAGGTTGAACAACTTCTAACTTCGGCTTTAACCATTCCCAGATGGGGATCCGCCCCAGTAGCTCAGTGGCAACTTTTTTGCGTTAATTTATAGTGGGGAGGCCAAGAAGCAAACTGCTTCACCCTTTATACGTCTATGACATTTAGTTCATCATTGAGAAAGGTTGAACCGCTTCTAACTTCGGCTGTAGCCAGTCCCAGCCAGGGGTCCGCCCCAGTAGCACAGTTGCAGTTTTTTGCGTTATTTTATAGTGGGGAGGCCAAGAAGCAAATTGCTTCCCCCTTGCATATATTTGTGAGATTTAGTTCACCGTTGAGAAAGGTTGACAGCTTCTAACTTTAGATGTAACCCTTCCAGCTAGGTGTCCGCCCCGGTAGCACTGTGCAATTTTTTTGTGTGTAAATTTATAGTCGGGAGGCCAAGAAACAAACTGCTTCTCCCTTGTATCTGTTTGTGACCTTTAGTTCACCATTGAGAAAGGTTGCACAGCTTCTAACTTTGGCTGCAACCTGTCCCAGCCAGAGCTCCTCCCAATGGCAACTTTTTTGGCAACAATGGCAACTTTTTTGTATTATTTTGTAGTGGGGAGGCCAAGAAGCAAGAAATCCCAGTTGAGAGAGTTGTTTTTCTTTCCTTCTCATAATAGTGTATTATATGAGTCAGTCTTGCGAGTTTTTCTTTGTTAATTTCAGCAAAATGCAGAAATGCAAATTCAATCCTAAACTATATTTTGCGTTCCTTTTGTCCCCTTTTCTTCTTAAACCCTTCACCAACCGCACCTCCCCTCCACCCCACATTCCCTTTCTTTTGTGCTTTCACTATTTTTCACATCAACAACATGGCCAGGATTCACGAAGATGGTTTGAAACCAAGCATCAGCTCTCCTAGTTAGCGACTTGCTGAACTAAGTTTCAACTAACTTAGCCAGAGATAGGACGACAAAAGAAAAAAAAATTCATTAAAAAATATTTACAAACCAAAAATATTTTCGTTAAACGGTTTCAAAAGATCAATATATATGTGTCGTTAAGTATGAAAACTTTGTATTTGTGGACCTGTAAAACCTTCTTCCCGGAATCCATTTACAAATGCTCTCGATTTGTATGTACAATGCACTAGCAAGTAAGTGCTCAATTGCTGTGTGGCCCGATTTCACGATTTTTTTATTTAAGTTTCTTATGGCTATTTTGTCCGTCGTTAATTGGTTTCTGTAAATTTGTGATGGTTATTCACTGGAAAAAAAAACGGCTTGACTGACAGTTGAAGAAATTTTCTTCCCTGTTGATTTGTTTTCCGGAAATATCCAACACTGTCCTGAAGCAGTCTAGCCCTCGCAACAAAAATCTGTACTTAACACAGTTCATAATTCGCACAATAATTGCGCTACACACATGAAATGAACATGGGAGTGGAGGCTCAGTCTGGAATATCCCTTGATACTAAATTTAAAATTATAGGGCCATTGTTTGATTCATTATCAAACCTCAAAATAGCGAGATTTGGTAGTTTCACCACTAAGAATCGCAAGATTGAAAAAAACGCGCACATAAGTTAGTTCATAATTCGCACAATAATTTTGCTATACAGATGAAACAAATATGAGAGTGGAGTGCTTAACTGGTGGTATCACCTGATATGAAATTTAAGGTTGTCGGCCCATCGGTTGATTCGTTTAGTTACTCTCAAAACAGCAGGAATTAAAGCCATTTCAATGCTAAAACTTAATATTTATGAACAAGCACCCATCAAGTCATGCTGCGAAAAGCATGAAATTTGGTATGGATGCACATGAAGGGGTAACTGGAAAAAATAGCAGTAACAGCAAGTTCAGAATCCACCCGGGGGGGGGGGGATAATTCCTCCAAAAGCTGTTTTTTATTTGGCTGTAAGTCCTTAACCGTCAACAAATCAAGACAACAATGTGAAGCAAAAACGTGAAACCTTACAGGAATAGATAGTATAGGAGACGAAAAATTGACAGGAAAAAATACGGTCATTCTTGGGATCAACCCCATGACCTGTAGGAGGGAAGAGTAGAGCCTTAGCCACACACCCAACAGGAATAAAACGAAGATGCTTGAAAATAAGGGTGTTATTTGGTTTCTGAAGACTTTGAAAGAAAAAGAATACAGCCACTGCGGGGATCGAACCCACCACCTTTGGTACTGAAAGGTAGCTTGTTACTGCAGAACCAAATTGGAATCTTATGAACGGATTGGAAGTAACCAGCCTTAACATAACGCACCCAGAATGGGCGGCCATTATGTTCTGTTTCAGTCAGGAAAATGGCCGCCAAGAGGAGTGGACTCTTCCAAATTAAATCAGGAGTTCTCATTGGTCAAAAATATGTCTTGGTCATTTTCGATTGTGCATAAATTAGGCGGCCATTTTGTTCGGCTTTTGTCAATGTTTTAGTTTTTGAAATTGGTTTGTAATTCCAAGGGGAGGTGGGTAGTTAGGTTTTAAAAGGTAATTAATATGCCAGGTTTTGTTTAGCAAGATCACATGACCAGTCAGTGTGTGTTTGGCTTGCAGGCTGACTAGGTGTCTAGGGCCAGAGTGTCTAGCAGCAAGGTACCATGGGTCTAACATTGCAAAAAGGGTAATATTTTGAGACTTTTTTTTTGGGGGGGGGGGGACAAAAAAAAAGTCCCAAATCCAGTCAAACTAACACCAAAATCGTCTGGTGGGTCCTCTTAACTCCAGCCTAATTAAAAAAAAACTAGTTCAAAATTGTACCTAACGTTGTCTGGCCCACTTGAATCCTCTATCTTCCTGAATCTGCCTCACATTCAATAAAAAAAAACAAGCCAAAAACATTGTCTGCGGTGCCAATTTGCCCCAGTTATTCCCTAAATCATCTACCCCCTAACTGCCATCTATCAAACCCTTTACAGGACCTTCTCAGGACCTCTTGAAATTAGAAATGAATCCCTCTCTAATTTGGGGGTACCACCACTGTTATTTCTTAATGCTTGAAAAAAAATTTAACAGTAACTTACTAGTTGGCTGCGGGACCGTAGCCAGCACCCCCACAGCCCCCGCACGTGCGGGAGTTTTCTTCAGGTCGAGGAGCGCGAAGGGCGACTACAATATTGAGTTTTCTTTACAAGTTCTAGAGAACTGTGGAACTTAAAAAGTGGCAAAAGCTTCATACGAAAGGTCATGCTGTCCAAATCCTTTAAAAATCGTAATATTCCAAACAAAGAAAAGTCTAAAGTTCATAAGTTGATGAAAAACATGGTTAAAAATTGAAAGCTGCCGTGACAGTGAGAGCATGGCCAAGCGACCTGAGAAGAGTCATTTTGTTGGTAAGCGAAATAAAAATAGCTTGTTTTGGAATGATTTAATCATACATGTAACTCGATATGTGCGAATCATTTCAACAAAATTTCACGCCAGACGTGAAAAAGACAAATTTATTTTTAAAGTCCGCTTCGGGAGCCTAGTTATATTGTTGAAATACGGAAACGGTAACTTACAAAAAAAGTCCGTTTCGGGAGCCGAGTTATATTGTTGAAGTACGGAAACGGTAACTCACAAAAAAAAGTGTTGCTTATTAATAATAAAAAAAAAGTTGATTATTGCGTTAAAAAGGCTTCTTTATTAATTTGATTTTAAGCCCAGTAAAAAAAAAAAAAAAAAGACATTACTTTTCTTAATAGTTTTTATAAAAAAACAATACTTGGAATTGCCACAAAATTCTATCCTCGGCCTTATAGTTGAGAGAGAGACCTAAACACATTCCTTAAGTGTACCAGGTAACATCGCAAACAAGAAAATAGGGGAAAATGAGGGCGCTTCATTTTAATTCTGGTGCAGGGGTGTAAAACAATTCCTGGCTACGGCCCTGGTTGGCTGTGTCGCCAATCTTGTTTACTTGCATGTTTGCTGGGGCCAATGGCCAATCTTAGTCTTGGATGTCCATTCTTACATAGGTGGACATTATCTATGCCTTGTGATTTAATTTCCGGTTCCTGAACTAACCCCCTAAAACTTTCTATTACCCATAATACCCTGGCCATTTCGCGGTTGTCAGGGGTTACCAAATCGTATTTAAGCAAAGGAGCCAGCATGGTAAAATCAGAAAGCCTTCTGGCCAGCCAACTAGCTGGTCCTCCCTCAACCCCTGCTAGGTTTCCTAGTCAGGGGAATTTTGGCTTTTAGGCCTCTGGTAGGCCCAATTGTGGTTAGTCTTTCCCCCGAACCTAAACAAGCCTTCTTACCCTAACTTAACCCCAAAGTTCCCCAACCCTTTCCCCAGTCTTTTGTTCAGTCTAATTTCGCTTTAGCTCTCCGACTTTGCTATTTTTCGTGATGGTGCCGAAACCCGGGAGAAAGGCTGGTCGGGAATGGGTTAGGGGTCCCTTAGATTAGGGATTCGAGTCTGGGTCCTTTAGGTTTTAGGTTTACTTTTCGACCCTTTTAGGAGTTTTTTTTTTCTTTCCCTCGGGAAAAATAAGGTAAAACGTGGGTAAACCTTTTGGTTAAGCCTGGGCCTTATTTTTCAAGTTTTTGTCTTGTCGTTAGGCTTATTGTACTCGTTAAGCCTAATGTCCTCGGATCTTGCTGAAATTTGGTAGGGGCATGCAGAAGGGTCTTGGCGATCCGTTTTTAGGGTTTTTGGCATTAAGCCTATTTTTAGGCCTATTTTGGATTTTTGGGTTTTGAACTTAGGAGGTAAAACCGAAACGGTTTTAGTTCGAACAATTATTTATTTTAGGCTTAGTTTGGCTGTAAAGCCTACTTTAGAATTCTAGGTGGGTTTAGTGAAGGGGGAAACTTTGCTTTGGCGTTTGGGTTGCCTTACGGCAATTTTCAGTTAGTAAGCTTAACAATAAGCATGCAATTTTGTGTAACGTGTTGGTATGCTCATAAAGAGTAATATTGTTGCAACGGTTTTTTTCCCCAAAGGAGTTTTTTTCCCATAAATCAACCTAATTTTCGGCCTTTTAGAACTAACTTAATTATAGTGTGGAGAATGAGTTTAGTAGTTTTTTCAGGTTTTTCTTAAACCTACGCTTTTCGATGTCCAGTTATTGGTTTGCCTATATTCTTGGTGGCAATGTTTGAGTTTGGTTATGTCCATTCAGTGGCATACATTCGTTCGTGTTTCGCCTATTATACAATAATAGTTGCGTTTTGGTTTCGTCTTTAATGGCGACGTTTACGTCTTTGTTAAGGAAAGCTACTAGTTTTCTGTCTCTGTATACCATAAAGGTTTCTTTTCGGCTCATATGAGCAATTTCTTGTTCGTTGTTGGTTGGTTAGTTTGTCTCGCATGAGCAAACTTTGCTATTTCATGTTCATCGGCTACAAACGTAGTTGTAGCCCAATTCCACAACGGTGGGATTGGGGTTTGCAAAGTCGTCTACCAAGATGCCGTTATGACAAAAGTCGTCTGCTCGGACGCAGCTGCGTGACCCCCTAGGCTCTAGTTCCAGGGTCACGGGTGGTTTTTTTTTTTTTAAACCCGAGGTGTTGAGAGTTGGTCATCTTTCATGTTCATTAGTAAAAACAAGAAAGTGTTTTTTAGTAGTTGATGTTGGTATTGACATGTGCTTTGATGTATGTGTTTGTTTCAGCCTGTAGCTTTACAGACAACTGTTGAAATACAAATTGAACATGGTTAGAGTGTTAACAAGATGTATGTTTGTCAAGTTTAGACACAAGATTGCCAGGAGTAATTTTCAGAGCTTCGTGTGGGTGTTGGAGTATGTCGCAAATCTTGTTTACTTGCATGTTTGCTGGGGCCAATGGCCAATCTTAGTCTTGGGTGTCCATTCTTACATAGGTCGACATTATCTATGCCTTGTGATTTAATTTCCAGTTCCTGCAGAACCCCCTAAAACTTTCTATTACCCATAATACCCTGGCCATTTCGCGGTTGTCAGGGGTTACCAAATCGTATTTAAGCAAAGGAGCCCGCATGGTAAAATCAGAAAGCCTTCGGGCCAGCCAACTGGCTGGTCCTCCCTCAACCCCTGCTAGGTTTCCTAGTCAGTGGGATTTTGGCTTTTAGGCCTCTGGTAGGCCCAATTGTGGTTAGGCTTTCCCTGCAACCTAAACAAGCCTTTTTACCCTAACTTAACCCCAAAGTTCCCCAACCCTTTCCCCAGTCTTTTGTTCAGTCTAACTTTGCTTTAGCTCTCCCACTTTGCTAATTTTCGTGAGGCTGTTAGCAGACTTGAACGCGCATTCTCTTGGTTTGTTGCCCACAAACCTACCACTAAGCCATTTCAGCTGGATATGTCAGTCTCACTATAAATCGTACCTTTTATTACTGTCATTCTTAATAGCATGGAACAAAAAATTTGGATGGTGGCAGACTCGAACCGGAAATAACTTCTGCAATAACTTTTTCAAAATTTAAAGGAACTTGACAATGAAGTACACCATTCGAAACATCTCTTTGAGAGCTTTGCAATGCTCTTTACCGCGTGTCAATAGCACAAACCGTTCTTGAAAAATCGTCAAATAAGTCTAAACATACTGGAATTTTGTCCATTCATTTTGCAAGGATAACTTTTTCAAAACTGACTGCCTTGTGTTTCCCACATCTTTGTACCGCCCCCCTTTTCTTTAGAATTCTTGGGTATGTTCCTCTGGTCAACCTCCAACAAACTGAATACAGGTTTAGTTTTTGTATGAGAATAGGAAAAATTCTGTTGTCCTTCGATTTTTTTTGGTAAAATCTTCGCTGAACTTTTTCTAGAGCTGTATGCTGGTTAATTAGGAGACCAAACGTCAGAAGCGTATTCTAGGAGACCACACAACGGAAGTAAATAGTTTAAGGTAAATTTCTGGGCTGCGGAACTGAATTTGCGCGATTGATGAAGAAACAGCACCTATAGAGTTGTATACAACTGAGCTAATGTGATCTTCAACTTGTAGATCGTTTCTGATAGATATACCTAAATCTACTCCATAGAGATGGCTGGAAGGTGATATCTACGAAATAAATACGCCTGTCTATCGTTTCAGGCTGCCGACTGCCGTCCTAGAAATTAACAACGTACCTAAAATTATACGCGTTCAGCTGAACCACGGATTCTTTCGTTTTACCCATCAATAATCATCAATTTTGACAAAAGTGCGCACCAAGAATGACGAAAACGTTCGTCTGTTTTGGTGGTTCAGAAAGCAACATAAAATCCATACTACGAGAAGTGAGCCAACCACGAAAAAATGTAAACAAGCGGTTTCATTAAAATTGTCGGTTCTTTGCAATGAAGTTTTGTCACTAAAACTGAAAACACCTAAAATTAGAAACATGCCAGCGGCTTTAAAAGTCTCACAAACCGCTAATACTTAGAAAATTGAGAGGACTTTAACCATGTTATATCCTGGTAGTAGTTGGAGTTGTTGGCTACTTGATCAGCCACTGCCGCCGCGACTATTACAAATGTGCATTATATTTTCTAATTCGGAGGCGCCAACCCCCCAACCCCCATCCCCCACCTCTTCATCTGTGCCAGTCAGTAGCGCTATGGCCCCGTCGTCCCCCACCCCCTTTCTCTCCCCAAGCCGCCACGTCACTCTATTCATCTATTTAATGAATCTTCATTGCGAATTTTTTTTATTTCTCGGATTGCATTTCTTCTGCTCTATCCATTAAAAGATTATAAACAGGACAGAAAGCCAAATGACCTCGGTAAGTGTTAAATAAATACGGATGCAAACCCATTTACGATGCTTTTTGGACTTAAAAGTCAGACTGCATGATCGGGGAATCGAGCCCACGACCTTCGAAACCAAAGGCTCACCGCTTAGCTAAATTATCACCACTAAAAGGAAACGTCCAAGGCAGCATTTAACACACATACATATTTCATACGGCCGTGTCAGTATGGCCATGATGTAGGACTCTGGTCTTTGGTTTCGAAGGTCGCTGGTTCGATTCCCCGATCACGTAGTCTGACATTTATGTCCAAAAGTCAATGTAAATAGGTTTCCATCCATACTCATTAAAAGATTGATCTAACAACTTTATCCCGGTTTCGAAGTAATTAATTCTCCCATTCGTTAGCCTGTTATGTAAAATGTCATTTCGTTAACCATAATTTGTTAACCACATGAGGTTAAATGATACCAAGAATAAAAGAACCCTATAAATTCTTGATGATACATATATCAATCTAACAACTTTACCTCGGTTTCCAAGTAATTAATTCCACCACTCGGAAAGCTGTTATGTAAACATGCCATTTCGTTAACCCTAATTTTTTAACACATTTTTAACCCATTTGTGTCTCCCTGTGTCTTTAGATGTTGTATTTATTCCGTCGAAAAGATGCACACGTCGACTGGTTTCTGAGACTCATTTTGACGTAATAAACAATTTTATTTTTGTATTCTTTTTCTGTTTGTCTTCTTAAACGTTTTCAAGTCCAATTCGTTGGATATGTAGAGCAGTAGGTCTCAGCCAAGCCGTTAAAACGCGAATGTCAGACAGAAAATATTTTCCCTTTTGAAGGGACTGGGCGACGAACAATAGGTGGCGAGTCGTTAGGTGTTCCAATTCACCTGCGTGTCCTTGAGAAAATGGGATCGATATTTGGGATGGAAAGACTTCAGCATCACCACCTTCCCTTGCGTTTTAGTATGTTTAACCCTCGGTAGGTAGAAGCACCTCATGGTTGTTAGTTCTTGAAACGTTCCGACGTATTGGACTGGAGCAGGTGCTGCCATCTATCGGTAAAGAAAGCCACTAATAACGTTTTGCGTTCTCTAGTTCTCTGATCTCCATACGGGGAATCTAGAAGAGTGACGTTGATACGAACGGCGCAATAAATAGCCTCCGAACCATAAAAAGCACTGGTTAGTGTGGTTATTTGGCATGTCAGCAGGAAAGCCTTTCAAGATCCCATGCAACCGTGCACCAGGGCTTTATGGCGAAAAGCGGTATGGCAAATGCCATAACCAGCCGTTTTGTTTCCTACGGCTGCTATATACAAGTCGTAGTAGCCGTATGAAGCAGTATGGCTGGTTGTGGCATTTGCCGTACCACTTTTCGGCATGCAATTTAAAAACAACACGTATACAAACACACAAAAGGCAGCTGTTGTCAACTCTTTTAGGCCCAGGCCATAAAGCACTGGTGCGAAGTTACATGCGATCCTGAAAGGCTTTCCTGCTGATCTTTGATAAGCAGCTGCCTGCTAGCATCAACAGAGTACAAATGAATAAATAAACCTTCCCCTCCTTACGATATTCATGAGCTTTGGGGGAAAAAGAAGTAAACGACGTGAGACATGCGTCAAAACAAGTAAAGGCACTATACAAACAAAGCTTCGGCAAGAGTGGTCAACACCAAACATTGGAGAAAGTCCAACACAGCCAATTACCGACTGCAAGTTTTTGAAAAGTAAGTTTGCCAAGTCAGTAATGACAGAACAGAAACATCGCCTACATACAATAAAGAGGAAGCTTCGTTACTGTGAATCATATTTTAATCAAAGAAGAAAACCTTAAATATTCATTAAAAAATGGCGCGTCAGAAGCCAGATAAGACAGTGTGGTACCGTATATTGCTTCAATTTCGGGCTATGCATCCGAACCCTGCTGGGAGACCTAACTGCACTCCCCAAGACCCCTAGCTGGTTGAGTGGGCCGTATACCACTTTTGGTTTGCTTAAAGACGGAATGCCAAAGTCTCACAAGAGTTAAATAAATACAGATGCAAACCTATTTATGTTACCTTTTGGACTTACATGTCAGACTGCCTGAATGGGAAATCGAACCCACGACCTTTGAAAAATTGGCCGTGTCAGTAGGACTCAGAAGTATGGCTCTTTGGTTTCAAAGATCGTGGGTTCGATTCCCTGCTTAGGCAGTCTAACATATAAGTCCAAAGTTAAATAGGTTTGCATCTTTATTTTTTCAAATTGTTGTTGAGACTTTGGTTTTCCGTCTTTAATTCTTATTTCACGTTTATGTGTACCATTCGTTTCACTTGGAGTGTGGCGCGGCAAATAAGCGTCCCTCCAGTGGCGATTGGAAAGTGTATGTTTGTATGTATGTTTGTGTGTAGCACACGTTAAATGCTGCCTATGATCGTTTCCTATAGGGAGTATAGGCCGTCAGTATGGATCTCGGCCTTTGGTTTCAAAAGTAGTCGGCTCGATTCCCCGCTCAGGCAGACTGACGTATAAGTCCAAAAGGCAACGTAAATAGGTTTGCATCTGTATTTTTTTTTTTTAGTTTGCTTCCTATGGCAATGACCTTAGCAAAGAAAAACAATGAGATATAAAGAGTAAAGCTGTTTGAGGCGTCATAAAAGCAAACGACGTAATAGCAATCGTCATTGTAGTAAAACGACATCATATCATACCAAAACTCAGCACTCTTCCAACACGAATTCGTTATAAGGGCAACATTACATAACAGCTGTATGACATTCATAACAGCTATATGGCATCGTGGCTGAGCGGCTAGAGAGCTCAACCTGGTTGCTGGAGGATCTGGTCGAAACCCTGGAAAGGGTACTTGGCAAAGTCCCCAACAGGACTGCCGGTCAGGGCAACGTGAGAGGCTACCAGGCTCCTTCAGCGGCTATGGGAACTATTCTGGCCAATTCTGGACAGTCTTTCGGCCCCTGCGATGATCGGAGGTTTCTCCAGGTTGACACTTCCCTTTACTAGATATTTCTTCTTCTCTAAAAAGTCTGGTAATGTTCAAAATTGAGCCGGTTCAGCCATACAAGCATTAAATTGTTTCGGCTGACTTAAGGCTCAAAGAAGTTAATTTTTAAAAAATAATACGAGCAAAACGCCCTATAGCAAAACGTCATAAGAGATGACAGTTTTCTACTACGGTGGGAAATTGTTTTGCTATTATGACGCTTTGCTACGTTTGCTACTATTACATTTTGCTACTGGCCTCGCCCCAACAATAATAAGCTTAATTTCAAGATGGCTACATTACACGTTGCCAAAACTGTGGCACATTCAACAAAACAGATGTTATCAGCTGTTCGTCTACTTTAAAAATTTGCTATAATAGTTCGAAGGTTAAATGAAAACTAGAAGATTGCTACTAGCGGTAGCAATCTTCTAAGTTTTCATTTAACGTTCAAAGTATTATTCGGTGCGATTACCTTGGCTAATAGGATTAACCTTGGCGGCCTTTCCCTGGTTGAATGATATCACTACTTTGAAAGGCCGAACTTTTCGTAAACTTGGCGGCTTCATTTATCAGTTTTGGTTTTGGGTGGATATCACGACTTTCATAGGCCTGTGAATGTACAAACAATCCCACGGTGTAATTGTCACCCCTACCTATTTTGTCTGGAGGTATTTTATTGTATGAATGTTCTCATTCATAATTTTCTCATTTGCTATTGTCATTCCAAATAAATTAATAACAAGCGTAACAGTATGGTAATTGCAAGGACCTAATCAATTCCTATGGAATAAAAGGTACCCTGTGTCTTATTGAACCAGTAATGAGAAATTTATTCGGGTCGTGGGCCAGATAATTCATTTTGAATTCGCGTACCGTAAAAAAAAAAAACGATTTGGATTTGGTGGGGAAAAAAACGACCAAACATTTGCAATAAAAGATACTTCGTCTCTTAGTGAACCATAATTTGATTTTATTGAGGCCCTAGCCTGTCGCTATGCGCCCCAAAACTTAAAAGGTAAACTTACGCTATTCACAAGTACACCAACCACCACAACACTGCTATAGCAACCACCCTTGTCCTCTCTCAACTGCCGTAGGACCATACTAACCGCACAATCTATAATGCACCGCATACACAATCTGCTCTGCACCACACACTCAATCCACAATGTACCGCGTACACAATCTACAAAGCACTGCACACTGTTACTCCGCCACACTGACACAACGTCGCACTGACAGACCGACGGGCCCACCTTCTCTCTCTCATTTAGAGAAAGTTCCAGTGGGTCTCATCTAGCGATGGGCGATAGCCACAACCAGCCCTCCTCTCTTCCCCATCTAGGGAAAGTTCTAGAGCGCACTGCACCACACTACTCACCAATGATGCTACGATGAAAAGGGGGG
>JAHWFP010026016.1:0-16196 GCA_023313725.1 Lithobius niger
GGGGTGATTATTTCTTCTGGATTCGGAGGGGTGATTATTTCTTCTGGCTTCGGTGGGGTGATTATTTGGCATCAACATTCGGCCCTGTTTCAATTAAATTAAACAAAAACCGCATTTGTGCTTCATAATCTTACAAATTATGGCGTAGTCATGCAGCGCCGCTTCAAGTTAAATTCTTGGAGTTGACGTCGTGGCTGGCCATGTCTTGTGCAAACAGGTTCAGAGTGTATGCCGAAATCATGTCGTTTTTGCCATTCACGAGTGTCGAAAAAATGTCCATACTGTCAGGAAGTCTTCGCTGCCGCTTGACTCTCTCGAACTGGTCCGCCGAGATCAGCATGAAAACTAGCGGAATGTTTCGACCAGAACCCGTTCAAGTTATACTTTCGAGGCGAAGATCGAAGTAGTCAAGCGATATGATTTTATAACTTACTTTTGGATGGGGGGGGGGATTGAGGCTTAATGGCTTAATGGGGACTTTTGGATGGTCTGAGGATTATACTCTTAAACGTATCCGAAGATTGCTTTGAACAAATAATTGATTATTATTCCACAGCCTCAACTGGTACATAATCTGGTTGATTTAGTCATGCTTTCACGATTATCCTTATGCATATTCCCAACCTGTTAATTTCAACAGTGCACAAAAGTAGGATACAACAGCAAAATACAAAAAAATCAGACGTTGGTGTATTATTTGGATTTGTTCAGTCGGCACCATGGATTATTGAAAGACATGAAAATCGTGCTTTTAGGCATCATTTTATATATCAACACTTAGTTGTACCAAGAATTTATAGGGTTGGTGAGGAGAATTTGTAACTCTAAAAAGTCACTATTGAAACGTCGTAGATCCATTCCAATTAGTTCCATCACAGTTTGCAGAAGGTGCCACGTGTTCCATCTGGTAATTTTTGCTCATTTTTCAGCCTAAATCTAAAGTAAACTAAACTACAACTAGGCGAAACTAAATAATAATTAAATACAAGCTAGTTTCATTTAGTTCAGTTTAATTTTAGGCTGAAAACTGAGTAGAAATTCCCACATAAAACTCGTGGCGCCCTCTATAAACTCACACGGAACTAATTGGCATGGATCTAGGACGATTCAGTATGGGATATCAGTCACAAATTTTCATCCCAAACCCTATAAAATCTTGGTTGTACGTACATTATTTTCTGATTAAGTTCCTTGAAAAATTATTGAACTATTTTGTGTTCGTGATGTAATTTGATATTTTGTAGTCAAAATCACTGAAATCTCTAGCTCAACTTTATTGAATTATAAATCTTATGCCACAAATAGGCCATAAAATAAACAAGGTGGAAAGCAAAATCGGGTCGATCAGTCACAATTAACAAATAAATACAAATGCAAACCAATATCCGTTGCCTTTTGGACTTAAATGTCAGCCAGCATGAGAGGAAATTGGACCAACGATCTTTGAGACCAAAGGCCGGAAGCCCTACTGCTCAGCCAAACTGACAGTGATTAGCACTAGGGTTCTGGGCTCAGGTATCAACGGTCATGATGGGTTCATTAGGTTTGCATCATCGACTTTATTAATAAGGCTTAAAATGCACGTAGAAAGTTTGGAATGATTGGACAAAGCGTTCAAACGTTATTGCATAAACTCACCGGCAGTTAGGCAGACTGGCGCCAGCACAGGATGAGTATTTCCACTGATCCACTTTGCACAGCGATTAACAAAAAATAGGGGGACACACGTGATTGCAGCATTTCTGGCCCTCAGTCAGTAGATAATGTAAAAAAAAAATTCACAAAAAATAAAAGTCTAACATTACACAGCAGGGAAACTTTGCTGATAATTTTTCAGAATGACTTGAGGGAATGTTTTAACCACATTTGTCCGAACTTCTAGTCATTTTCATTTTTTTTTCTGTATTTCATTTCAAATCAATGTATTGTCCATTTTCAGACATACGTCGACCGCGAGCCCCACAGTGTCCATTACGATCTCAAGGAATATGGTCCCCACGGATCCAGTCAATATGTTAACTTCCAACAGAAATTCGGCAAAGGTTACCAGGTGAGCTTTTACGGCCTCTGAAGAAATTTATAGTACCCATCCTCTTCCCTAACTGGACACTTTTGGCTGATTTCTGGTTTCCAAGATTAATTCCCATTTCCTTTGCTCTTCCCTAACAAATTCGTGGATGCACCACCTATCCCAAAGTCTCCTTCCCAGTGTCTAAGTAATCTATATAAATTCAAACAATAATTCATAATTCTCCTGACTTTCAATATACTATAGGAATATTCACAGTGTCTCTAGTACACAACTTTTTGGACAACTTATAATGTGTTTTATTTCTTTTTCCAGGGCTACCACTAAATTCATTGGTGACTGTCAATAAATGAACCACACTATGAATACATCGTCATAAAGCACACGCAATAAACGACATTGCATCGACGACCGTGTAAAATCGACGCCATTTTTGAAAAGTAACTTAAACAGAAGAAAATAGGAGCGAGTTTTAAGATATTAACACGATGAATCCGACAGCTAAAAAAAATATTTTGCGAGTTTTCAGCTGTCGGGCTCCTAATTCTTATACGTAATTTATACGTTAATGTGAAATACCAATAAAAAACATGAAACAAAATGATTCTGAGCTCTGCATTTCTTTTTTATAACCTAAACCAAATCCCAAATTCGTTATGGACAGTGAACTGTTTGGTTACAACTGTTTACAGTAAAAAAAGCTGAACGATTAAAATGACAAGCAGATGTCATATGTTGATGGTAATATTACCGGTGGTTTTAAAAAAAAAAAAAAAAAACAAAAAAAAAACAGTGTCATTTGATGCAAAACGTGAGAAGATACCATTAACGGCCATTGTGGTTGAGTTTTTTTTACTATCTGTGCTGTACAGAAACAAAGACATGGAACACTTATACATTAAAGAGAACATTTTACAATGCTTATACTTTACATTTACAATATTTCTGTTCATTGAGGTATCCAATAATATAACTCGGTACTATGACTGACTTCACAAATAAGAAGTGGTGATCCCGACACCCAGCTCTAGTGCGGTGTGGTGCTAACTCATTAACTCATATTTATTAGTGTGGTACTAACTCATTAAAAACAGATTTCTCGACCTGAAATGCCTACTTTTCCGAGGAAAACACCTTCAACACAATATAACAAGGGGCTACAGCGACTATCTAGTCGCATTGATCTTCTGTGCAGTTCGTCCACTTCCAATGTTGAGGCGCACATCTCTATCATGCACTACAACAGCTATCTTTATTATATAATCTAAAAACAGTAACCATCAGAATTGCCCGTTACAAATGTGTTAGCTTTTAAGCTTATTTTACGATTTAGGCATAATTGTCAGCGTTTAGGCCTAACTTACAACTTTAATTTCGTAAGTAGCAACTAACGGAGATTTGGATTGTATACAGTAAGCCTATTCATTTTTGCAACACGGTATGCCTCCCCGCACACAGTTACAGTGTTACAACGTAACGCGCAACGTAGCCTAATATAGATCAGTGGTAGTAGGGAAGGGACAGGAGAAACGCTGCAGCGACTCGTAGCAACTATTGACGTTGCCATGGTAACGTGATTTTAGATCTAATTTTCATTTTTTAGGCCTAATTTTTTTAACGGCAGTTTTGGTTTCGTAAGTAGCAGATAGGCCTAATGGAGAATTTGGTTCGATCGTAAGCCTATTCATTCATGCAACAATGCGACAACTCTCTTTTAAATGAAGCTAAAATGTTTTTGTTTTTACGGCTGTGTTAACACAAATCTTTAGGATTTCAATCCGACGATGAAATGTTATTATTTAATTTAGTTACGTCGAAGAAGTCTATTAGCTATAAAGAGGCAACGATGTTTTAATTTGCCATGTTATTTAACTAACTTTTGACACTGAATCGAACGTTGTAAACAGTGGTCGTCAATTTCTGGTACCGTTGCGAAGTTGAAAAAAGCGACGGACGGACGGACAAAGTCGTTGCAATAGTCTTCTCAGCCGGTACGGCTGTACAGAAGACTAAAACGAATAAATTTGAAATATGTCCATAAATGAGACCATTTTTCCAATGTTTAAAATACAAAACTGAACCAGGCAGAAGCAATCGCTAAAACTAACTTGGAATATGCCGTCATGAAACATGAATGTGGCACCGATTACGTCATTACCTTTAACTACCCACGTACTCTACATTGAACGAATTAAACAAACTGTCTCGAGGCATATTCCATCGCAGCAAACAATTCAAACGTCATGAATACCGTTATAAACTGTCCTAACACGCAGTCTTGGTTATTTCAATTACTTACCAGTGAAAGTGATCTAGTGTTTCATTACGTCATTCCAAGATAGCGACGAACATGTAGCCAGTCCTGCATCACCCCTCTTCATTTTTAACGTTATAGCTTTTGTAATTTGCAAGTATGCCAGAAATAGGCTGTTTCATCACTTTATAATGTCTGGTGTCCATGTTTGTTTCGTCCGTGGCCAGTAAATTAAAATCTTGCTGTTTTATTTGTGGGTTGCTGGTCTTTGATACATCAGGGGAAAACTTTTTTAACAAAGTTGTAATAGCATCATGGAAGTTTCTAGGAGTGGGTGTGAATGTCATACAGCTAAAGTGGCACAAGAGGACTGTCGGTGCCATTGGATCATATTCATCAAAATGGAACCATTATTTAAAACTACATTAGCATTAAGTAGGTGATTTCGCTCGTTTTGTAACAGAAGTTCCTTAGTAAGGCGGTTGTACCACAGCCTTTGTGGTACCTGGAAGACGTTTATGTCCAATATGTGGTCCATTACGTAAAAGCAGTGTCTAGGACAGGTGGTGGTTCATCAGAAACTGGTAATGGTCCTCGAGGCTTCTTCACAGGTGAATCGTAACTGATATTAGTGTCAACGAATGGAGGAGTTGAATGATGGGAAAACTCTAACAGATTACGGCCTGGTGTTCTCTTATCAAAGCTGACATCACGTGAGACACATATATTCCCTGTCCCCAAATGTAGAAATATATTGAAATAAGCCTCAATAACGCTAATAAAAACAAACATCCGGTTTTTAAACATTCATCGTATCAACCAAAAAATCAACGTATCATCGTGTCAACCAGTTGGTGCTGGAATGGTGGAATTCTACGCCACAGTCATAAGTGAGAACCGGCATGTCCTTTCAACTGAATTTATTAAATAGGGAGGGGGGCGGTTTGTCTTTAAATTACGATGAAGGTGTGATAATATTTTACAAATTTTAACTGTTTCTTTTGGTAAAGTAGTCGAAACTTGTAGTAATGAGCCACGAAATATCAAGTTTTAGTGTTATATTTTTTACCATGTGTGTTTTTTGGTTGATACGATGAAGGTTTAATAACCAGATGTTTGTTTTTATTAGCGCTATTGAGGTTTATTTCAATATATATCTCTTGAAGCGTTTGTTTCTCCTCGTAAATCGAAATCTAGAAGACAAAACCTATGAACTTAGTTGTGCAGTCTAAGAATATAGCTCGCTTACGATTAGGATGATAATTTTCACAGGAAAAACGTAATAACACAAGCATCCGAAGATATGGATAAGTCGGCCCAAAAATGGGTAATTTGGTATCAAGTCGGTGCCCAACGTATTTTGTTGAACACATCCAAATAATGGTTAGGGTTTGCAAATGTTGTATAACTAACAAGAGATCTTGATCACAAAACGCAGTAACTTGACAGACAGATTGCGATGTTTGAGCAGTGCAGTACCTTTCCTTATGATTTGTTTGTGGTGGAAAGGATATGAGTGGAAGTTCTTGATCCCCTATGATGACCTATAGTTCGAAGTGGTTAGACTTCCCAATCAGTTCATTTTGACATCACGAAATTATTGTATACAAGCATTGAGGACATCAGATTGAGGTATCAAGTCGGTGCCCAACGTAAGTTTGTTGAACACATCCAAATAATGGTTAGGTTTTGCAAATGTTATATAACTAAGAAGAGGTGGGGGGGGGGGGATTGAGGCTTAATGGCGCGTCGACAACTTGAGGTCTCTAACAAGAGGTCTTGATCAAAAAACGGAGTAACTTGACAGGCAGATTGCGATGTTCGAGCAGTGTAGTAGCTTTCCTTACGATTTGCCTGTGGCGGAAAGGATATGAGTGGAAGTTCTTGATCTCCTATGATGACATACAGTTCGAAGTGGTGAGACTTTCAAACCAGTTCATTTTGGCATTACGAAATTATTGTATGCAAAGCATTGAGGATGTCACATTTCTATACGAGGAAGCTAGGAACGACTACACGGAAGTAGTCATCAGTCAACACGAAGAGATAACGGACATTTCCGTAGGTTAGTTCCTTGAGGAGCTCTGTGATGGAGAATCTGCATAATATATGTCGAACGTATGGGTGCTGTCATTGGAACTGGTGGACGTCTACTCTTACATAGTGCATTTGTTGAGGGGGATTTGTTCAGTGGTTTACTGAAGTTAATACTTTTTATGTTTTAGTCGTTTTGTATATTACACGTGATCTTGTTTGAAGGATGTCCGAAGACTTGGTGCCGTAATCTCCATAGTGTTATGTCTAGCGTAAAAAATCATACAACGTCATGACGTTTATGGTAGGTTGCGGAATCTAAGTCTGCTTCGTTATTTCAGAAGTATCGTCAGGAACAAGGCTGGCATTTTTAGCTGTTTGGTTATTTGCGGGTAAAATAATCATAACATTAAGTGGTTAAACGTCATTAGACCCTCTCCCAAAAGAATCTTGTAATTAAATAATCAAAAGCATTGATTGCTTTATGGAATGAAAACATCCTTCCTATCCTTCCTAGAGGGGTAGAAATAAGATTTGCACCTGCATCTGGTGAAACTAAGAGGTTTTCCAACGGCAGAATCACATGTGCAGTGTCAATGCAAATAGTGCCTAATTTATGGGCCGTAATACTTACACCTTGCGATGATAAGCAACAATTTTAGTTAGGGTCGAGAAGCTGGTCTTCTGGGTAGGTTATATGGCTAGTTGCCAGCCAGGGCAAAACAATCAGGAGCCATTAGAAAAGCACTATGGGACTATATTGATAGTGAGTGCTATCTCTGATCTGGTCGAGCTAAAGTAGTGTCTTGAGTACTAACCTTCTTTGCCATCTCAGGTCGTCGAAATCATCAGAAATTGGTGGAATTTCAGAAGTATGCATCTTTCTTGCTGTGGGATTCGCCCGGCAACGATTTTGGGGTATATCCTGCAGATGTCTGCTTTTTAGGGACAACTTGCGGTTTAGGCTATTGGGGGGGGGGGGGGAATAGAGGCTTAATGGCGCGTCGACAACTTGGTCATTAGCGCCAACCTCAGTCACAGTGCAGTGCAGTGCAGTGCAGTGCAGTGCAGTGGTTAGGCCATTAGCGCAGTACTGTTGTTTGGTTCGAAAAGTAGATTCTTCATGGTTGAATCTTTGGCACCACGTACATTGAACTCGTGAGTGTTGCTGTTCAAATGCTTTGGTTCCTCTTCTTTATGTGGGAGCTTCAGTTTCGAATATTCGCTGTGTTTGATTGCTAAAAGTTACTTAGATAGCTGCGTTAGGTTGTGCAACCATCACGAAGTTGATTCATCTTTGCCAGTAATTCTGCAGAAGGCATCATTCATTCTCTGTTCTATCTGATCTTGCAAGGGATTGTCATTGGCATGACACCCGACTTACTCACTGTTTCGTTTTGCGGGGGGTTGACCCTCCTGAATGTTATTGGTGTCGACGGCCACTTACGGTCCGGCACTTCCTTGTTGATTGTCGCCATCTTGATGGTGTTCGTCGTCGTTTCCATCTTCCGCATGACATTGCGCGTCAATTGGGCGATAAGTCTGTCCTCCTGTCCGGTGTTTTTCAATTTTTGCAGGAGGTACAGATGTATGACAAGATTTAGTTTAGGGGTTTGAATAACATCTCTGTAATGTGTGGTGCAGTGGCAACCCGAACCACTACACTGTGACTGAGGTTGGCGCTAATGACCAAATTGTCGACGTTCCATTAAGCCTCAATCCCCCCCCCCCATTGGCATGAATGGTTCGAATGACTTATGCCATTTTTGATGCCTTGTACCTCTGCGGGTATATTTGGTAATATCCAAATCAGTGTTGGTTTTCCCAGCCTTGAGAAACACATGCTAAATATTTTTAATACGAGCAAAATAGGTAGCCATTGATTTAATATTCCCCGTTGATAGATTAGGGAGTACATATAGGTATTTCAAAGGAATTTTAGGGTGCTGTACATTGAACCGTGCAGGTAGATTGTTCTTTACCGTTTTAGACACTGTTGCATCAAGAAAAGTTATGAGCTATTCGTTGTTAAGCCATTTGTTTATAAAATTCACTGCAAAAGCATTACTAGTAACCCAAGTTTGTCGTATGGCTTGTAGCGCATCGTTTGCAGGACGTATCTGGGAAAAGACGTCATGATGGCCTTCCTGTCTTAAGTGGTTCCCCACTTTCGTTTGCTATACCTTACAATCATTGCGGTCGAACTGTTCGATGCCTTTATTGTATATATAGAGCAGATGTCGACGTTGTGTATAGTATAATTCGATGATATAGTATAATTTTCGAAAAAAGCTTAAAGAAAATCGTATTTAGAAAGCATGAAGTTGTATAGAAATTATGCCTGTACGCCTCTTTGACAATATTGGCCGATCTATGTAAATTGTATGCTGGACGAGGATGCTTGCTTACCTTTGATCCTACAATGGTCTTGAAACATTTCTACGGCAATCACCATGTTGTTACGGATGGTATTGGTTTGAAAGGTTTTAGGGGTTTAGTTCGCTGTCCTGTTTCCATGCCACGGGTGCATCTAATAATCTACAAGACGTGTCTCATGATTTGCCTCCATTACCAACAGCAAGTATTTCATAGTTTGAGTTTTTCTTTATCCAACTTCCGGTCCTTCCGCAAGATTCAGCATGAACTTTCATGTTAAATGTCAAAATTTGAAACCTTATAACAATTCATTGCTTTAAAAATTTTAATGACAACAATCGAACAGTTTGGCTTCCACAGCATGGCCATTGCTATTTGTTGTTGTTGTTGTTGTGGTGGACTATTTGTGTCACTGGAGATCGAACCAACAAACTGATTTTCAAGTTTTATAGCACACGAACAAGGCCTATTGCCATTTGAACACTAATGTAACCGCAATATTCTTGTGGTTTTTCTTCTTCTTGTTGAGAAATTACCGCACATCGCGATTATCTTGTATATCAAAATACTAATTATTTAATTTACCTGAAACAACTCCAAGAAGAAGAAAAATAACAGACATAAGTATTAAAAAAACACTTAAGCTTACAAAATATGGATGTAAGCCTTAAGATAACTTAATATACTAAAGGAACAGATACGAGAAAAAAGACATGTAAGCCATCAGCATCGCATTCATATGTGTAATAGAAACCCCAGCTTTGTTAAGCCATAAAAAATTTAATATGCTAAAGGAAAGGGGGGGGGATTGAGGCTTAATGGCGCGTTGACAACTTGGTCATTAGCGCCAACCTCAGTCACAGTGCAGTAATCCGGGTTGCCACTGCACCACACATTACAGAGATGTTATTCAAACCCCTAATCTAAATCTTGTCATACATCTGTACCTCCTGCAAAAATTGAAAAACACCGGACAGGAGGACAGACTTATCGCCCAATTGACGCGCAATGTCATGCGGAAGATGGAACCGACGACGAACACCATCAAGATGGCGACAATCAACAAGTAAGTGCCGGACCGTAAGTGGCCGTCGACACCAAGAACATTCAGGAGGGAAAGAAAAGATACCAGAAAAAGACATAAGCCGTCAGCGCACTAATATGTGTAAAAGAGGCCCCGACTTGTTTTTCGTGATGGTGGAGATTCTTTTATACCTATTAGTGCGATGATGTTGGCTTACATATATTTATCTCGTTTCATTTCCTTTGGAGGGTTAGGTTTTTTTAATGCTTGCAAAGCTGGAGATTATCTTGCGCCTAAAAGTGCTATGCTGTTGACTTACATGTTTTTTTCCTTGCATCTGTTCCTTTAGAGTTTTAAATATTTTAAGGCTTGCATCCGCATTTTACACGCTTACATGTAGTTTTAATACTAATAAATGGAAAATCTCATCAATACATCTAGATAACGCTATCAGACATATTGCTAACCCAACAATGTCGTTTATCACCCAAATAAAGATCATAACAAAAAAATTAATCATATAGGCTCCAAGTTTTATTATCGCTTTCCATACATTTTCTAGTCGATGAAGGTTAGGATTTCATCTCATTGCGTGATGGTAGGAGTGCTATAGCGATGATGATGGCAAATAATATAAGTACAACGTTTTTTGGCTAATGTAAATAACTAAAGTACAGGACTTTAATGCTTATAGTAGTTGTCATGGTCTCCATAGCTCGGCTTGTATTCGTCATGTTTGTATCCTCCCTTGTAGTCTACATCAGCATGGAATCCATAATGGTCAGCCTTGTATTTGACAATACGTGTTTTTCCATCAGGTTGTTCCAGAGTATAAGTGCCATACACGTTCTTGCCATCCTTGTACTCCTCACGGGATTGGTAGTTGTAATGCTTGGGGTCTTTGATGTCATATTTGAATTTGAAGTCGATGTTCTAAAAAAGTAAAGAAAAAATGTAATCAGATATTCAAATTGGGAATCTAAAAGACCGTAACAATTTTTAAGTGGATTTTACGTTTACCTAATCATTTACTTGAATTTCTGAAATTTATTTACTCCTGGTAACCAGTCCTTGGCCTTTCCCCTCACACTCTGAAAACTATGGGCACATCATTGTGCACTAGCTTACCCTCCACAGGAGTTTTGCATTTACAATACACAGTTGTGTAGTAGCAGTATGTACTGCGTATACTGTTACTGACTGACAGTATGCAATTTTGTACGGTGGTACTGCTGGAACATAGCGATCTGTTCTGTTAATGCACAGCAATTTCTTAGTGCACCTAAGGAACGAACTCATATTGCAGAAACCATTCTCACCATTTTAAGTAGTAATATAATGGGTACAGGTTGATAATCCAAAACTTTTTCCTTGTTATGTACGAGTCAATTCGCAATTCTAAAATATTTCAGATAAAAAAAATTGGTTAACTTTTACCGAAACTGATATTTTTATGTAAGGAAAAAACTTTTCGGGGAACACTACCCCGCAATTGTTTTATTTTTATTTTTATGCTCGATGCAAAATATTCCATCAATATTATTAAAACAGTACCAGTTAATTAATATTTTGTGGTTTAAAATTCTTAAATATACTATTGGTTCATAACACTGTACTATTTATTTTTTTAGTTTTTTGTTCACGTAATTCAGTAACATCGTTTAGTTATTTTATTGTTTTTCTGCATTGTATGTTGTCTAAGGCTTAATGCTTTTTTTTTTATTTATATAACATCTCAACTTGATTTCACCTTTCCCCTTTTGTACTAACATCATGATTGTCGTGATAGTCGTTTCCGTGGTGATCATCATTGTATCCATGGTGACCTGTGTTGTATTCTTGATGTCCTTGATGGTAATCATTATGCCCGTCGTGATGGTAACCGTGAGATTGGCTGTGATGCGATGGGCTGCTAACTGCCAAAGCCACAAGGGCAGAAATGAGGACAAACTGAAACAAACGAAATTGTTTTAGGAAAGAAGCTTGGAATACAAATCGTACTTGTCAGCACTTTCAAAACAAGATTCCAGTCAATAATGGAACAGTAAATTTGAGAGTGAAGCCAGTGCAACTCTGCTGGAATCTGCCATACAATGAGGGTTAGAAAAAACGAACACTCAAATTCTTTTTTCAGAAACCCAATTCGGTGGTATTTTTAAAAGGCTATCACGGTCTCCTAATCACCGACCCTATTACATGGTGATTAGGTTGGCGCCCAAAATAATTGTTTTATTTTACAGTCCAATACCTTTCAAAAGTTGTCTTTTATGCTCAGATTAAACACCATTTTTTTTTGTACAATATATCTTCCGTCCCCAACTCGGACTCAAAATGTTAAAAAAATTCAAATTTAGAATATAATTTTTTTTTTTACATTTTGGGTCTGAGTTGAGGACAGAAAGTAATATCCAAAATGTTTTTTTTTTAATGGTGTTTGATCTGAACCTAAAAGACGCACGCACTATTAGATTTCAAAATTCCAAATTTATTTTTAAGCTCCATCCTAAAACACTTTTCTTATTTTTAAGTTGCCGGTTTATGTCAAATTGAGCAGTAAGCGGGTTAAACCCAAAGAACAATGGAATTTTGTTTGAACCTAACCTTTTACTTTTAAAACAAATATATATCAAACGTGTTTGGAGATTTGTTGCATTTCCGGCCGAATGTGTGGAGCCAGAAAGGGAATGAGACAGTTTTGCTAAGAAATTCCAATCGGAAATTCTACTATCTTTTACACGCTAGGACCTCTGGCATACATATTAAGAACTGCTAAACTTCAGGGCACTATGTGTCCCCGTCCCGGCCCCCCCCCCCGGTCAAAAAGCAAAAAAAAACCCTGGAGTACTGGCATGTATAAAAATTAAGAAGTAATGGACGTTGCAGCGATAAGTTATGTTTAAAAAATTAGCAAAACATTTTGGATGCCAAAGCTTCTGAAAGAAAAATAATTTGCTTTAAAAGCTATGCCCGCCGAGGCTCCGTGTGCCTAATTGTAATAATATTTTCTATCCAACTCACTTACTTGCAGAACCATGATGCGAATGGGGTGCTGGTCAACAGAGAAGTGACGATTTGGAGTTGCTGACCTTTATATTTATATAATTCCATGGGAAAAGAAGACATTCCACACGCCTGGTTACTTTTCTAGAACACTCTATGTCCAGTGAAAGTCATGGCTGCTTCCTCACTTCCTCTTTAGGTCAACGGGTATCAAGGCCGTTTGTTACCAGTTGGAAAGTAACACACATGTAATGCTTTTTTAACTTCTTGAAAGGGAAAGAAAGAATATCTAACTGTACCCGCGCAGATCATCTTCGCATGTGCGAGCGAAATACTATACTGGGCAGCATGACTTGAAAACATCCTCCAGTTCCCCCGCAACCCCTGCTATTCCCCCCACGCAGACCCCCATTGTGTGGTCTGCACTCCTCCACCCCCCCCCCTGCATCGGGGGTATTTTGCTGTTTGGCCAGCAAACTGACCATCGTATCGATAATTCCTTGTGTGACTCTTTTTATTCATTTTAACTCATTTCTGGACGCTGCGTCTAATGTTGAAAACAGTTTGTCTCTATCTGGTATCGTTCCAAATAGAATGGGCTCACTTTGGACTTGGCGGGTGGACCTCTAGTGTGGTCCTTGATCGTTACAAACACGATCGGCCACTTCCAGTAACTTTCGTACCACCTTTAACGAAAATGTAAAGGCGTACACCTTTATCACTCGCTGCAGCAGCGAACTAAGTTAGTTTTAACCTAAAAGTAGTAATAACCATCACAATAGCCGGTAAGAAATTACTTTTAGGCCCAGTTTTGGATTTTAGAAGTAATTATCAGCAGGGAATTTGGGTGGGTGGATGCCTCGAGCATCGTCTCTATATATTATTATTATTATTATATTATTATTATATTATTATTATTTAAGCCTAATTCTTACCAACCGTTTCTACCAATCAAATTTTAGGCATATTAATTTAGTTAATCTAACCATCAACAAATTCGCAAAAAAAACACGAATCCATGACTTTCAGATTATATACCATAGCTAGTGGCTGTTAAGGGCCCGGTTATTATATAAGGCCCCGGGGTGGGCTGGAGGAAATGAAAATGTGACTACCAAATATTCGATGACCCATCTTCGAGACCCTGAAAAAATCTTGACTTCCCCACTGAAGGTCCAAAAAAATGTGACCCCCACCCAAAAAAAAAAATTGCACTTTTCCTATACCCATTAATACTGTCTGCAGATAATTCCTGTAACCAAGATTAGTGTTATAGCCAAACTAAGGAAACGTGACTCGTTTTTAATGTAAAGACATGTTGGATTAAAAATGTTTTATAAAATGTTCCTTACGCCCATCTCTTGTCGAGATTCATACAATAAGTATAATGAACACACCGTTTTCTTGTACGCCACACCAGTAACATAATTAGCACCTTAAAGACCGAAGAAGCCAAGAAACCAGATCCCAAGGTTTTTCTACAAAGTTTTTCGTAAAAACCAGACTTGCAGAAATGATACTAATAACTCCAAAACCTTGTAACATTGATATCATGGGGGTTCTGGGGGCTTGCCCCCGTTGATGCGTTTTTAGAAATTTTGACTGCTTGAAAGAGCCATTTTTGAGGTCCAAAAAATGACTTTTTCTTCGAGTTGGTCAGTGTGTTTTTGACCTCCTCCCCCTTCACGAAACATGAAAAAGTTTGACCCCCTCCTCGAGAGGGTCCAAAATCTTCATGACCCCCACCCCACAATTTTCTCCGGCCAAGACCCGCCACCTCCCCCCCCCTCCCCCCGGTGATAAATATTGTCTGCCCCTAATGTAATAATGTTGGAGTTGAATAAAGACTTTTTTGCAATGAAGTCTGGCGGGCGGACCAGTAGCGTGGTCGTTGATTAGAATAACATAACAACATAAACCTGGTAGACGAATAAGAACAACTATAAAACTATTACGTAACAATGGTATAGTTCATTTGTAAAGACTGACAACAATAACGTTGTCTTCAATAAAAATCTAAATCATTAAAGCTATTCGTTTGTTTATTTCCGTTTTTGTACCTCAACTACCCCGAAGGGAGGGCACTTATAAGGCTAAGGGTAGGGCCAAAATTAAATGAAAAATAATTAAATTACGATCAGATTAACGTTTTTTAAATTGCTGTAACGTGATTTTTTTTATCCTTCAATGCTGTAAAAAGTGCTGAGAAACGTATTTCATGAATTCACAGTTCGATCAGGAAAACTAATTACGAAGTTGTTTGGTTGTAAACCTCGAAAAGGACGACATAGTTTGCCTTATACTTCGTATCAGCAACGCGACATGCAGATCAAAAGTAGACCTGTACTTTTAAAAGTGTAGTCAATAATTCACATTTCTGAAGCACGGAGGTGCCTGGATTGAACGAGCTGAGCGGGTGACTTTCTCATGTCGTAAATCTTTTCAACGTAAACAAACTCTTTTTGCTGTATATGCTAAGAAATGTGATGAACGAACTGTGAGCTATAACAGTTCGAACTGTGAGCTATAACTGCAGTGGTACAACGATTTTGTTTTGATCTTAGGATGGAAGTCTATATAAAGCATGGACCAACATATTGAGAAGTTGAATGATATATTTAGTTATATAATAAATAATCAACGTTGTCGGCCAATAAGCTTACAGCTTTTAAGGGCCCAAGCAGATGTTAAGTGAAAGGTTTTACCACCATCAGGAACAGTTGTTTTTTTTTCCGCAAGAGGGAAGAAACCGAAGTACCCGAAGGAAACCCTCGTGCAACGGGCGGGCAACAACCAGAGAAAAACCCATACGTATACACTTCCCTTTGCTAGGTTCGAACCAGGGTCTGTAAGAAGCCAGAGATGATAATTTTTGTTTTTTTTTTGTAATTTTTTAACCTATTCTTGGTGATTTATAACTATTGTAATTTTTTCACAATTATAAATTTAAAAAAATATAAATTAAAAAAAAATTGACAATAAAAAAATGTTAAAGTCTGAAAAATATAAAGAATTAAATTTAAAGATTAAAAAAAAATAATACTAAAAATTCTATAATTAAAATTTATCTTTAATTTTATAAACCTGAATTAAAAAAATACCACAAGAAAGAAAATCACATCCAGCTAGGGCATTCGTAAAGAGTAAAATGCCTTTACTCTAAAGCTTTTTTTTACAATGATTTTTTTAATGTCCGTGTTGTTAAGGATGAGAGTAGGATTTATTTTGACACACCAAACCGCAGTCACAGCGGTATTTTGATTTTCAATCACATATTACAGTTGGGCTGGCAAAAAATCTAAATCTTGAAAAATAAATGAAAAATTAAAAAAAAACTCTTCGTAGTTTTTCAGTCTTTTCTAGCAGAGCAATTGTTTCAACCCTCGCAATCACGTACACACCTGCTACATACTGCCCAGTTTTTATAGCAGCTCAATATTTTTTTGCTGAAATATCTGCTAGAAGTTCGAGTGCATCGG